>PVJX010005042.1:0-88681 GCA_004027295.1 Dolichotis patagonum
CCTGCCATCTTGCTATTGAGCACTTCTCATCCTGAGCCTCAGGGATTTGCTGACACCTCATCATCCTTTCCTCCTACTATAGGCTTCATGCAGGCAGTGAGTGCCTCTTATTCATTTCTGTACTTCCTGGGTAGGGCACCATGCTGACACACAGTCAGTGCTCATTGGATGCTTGCCAAGCGAGTGAATTCTGTGTGAGTGGTCCAGTGCTGGGGACTAGTTTGAAAATACTTTCATTGCGGAAGACATCCTAGGGTTCCTATTCACATATCATTGCAAAGAAGGAATGGTGTGGAATGTGGGGTGCTGATGGAGTTGTGTTTAAAAAAGGAGTAAGGGGAGAATTCAAAGATAAAGAGCAGAATTCTTTGGCCTTCTTTATAAATTGAACAGAGAAGGACATGACCTTTCTCCCTACTCTGAACTCCCTTTGTACTTGCTGTCTGTACCACTCATTTTAGTACTTAATTAGCATGTTGCCTTAAATTAAAGTCGCCCAGGATCATAGAGGGGTCTAATCTGCATAGTTACCTCAGGAATTCTGTGATGCCATGGCAGGTTACAGGTTTCTGTTTTCATGAAGTCTCCTAAGTCACATGGGAGGCACTGAGGAGTGAATTTTGGAGAACACAAAGAAGGAAGCCGACAACAAAGTCCCCTTTAATTCCTTTGGAAAAGGGTCCTAGGAAGTCAGAAAATGTACCTTACTTTCCATGGGAAAAGTCAGAGGAGTGAGTCGGATCTGAGATCTCAGAGTGAGGAGTGGATGCATCAGGTTTCCAAGACAGGATTCTAGGAGTTTACCAACTCTTCTCTGCCCAGCTCATCTCAGGGACGTGTGGAGTTGCAAACACTTAGTAAGTGGATCAGGCTACAGAGGCACGACACTGGGCAGCAGACCTCCTTTACATCTGGGAGAGGAGGAGCGGCCACCACCAGCAGAAACAGATGAATCAAGGCTCTGAAGGGAGGGGACAGGGGCCAGGGCTCTGGGGAAGGAAGGAGGTTAAGCCTGGGCCTCACTTCTCTTCTTTTGTTCTATATTTAGGTGGTTCCAACACAGAGAGGGAGTGGACACAGCAAGTCCTTTTTGAGCCCCACAATCCCCAGGGGTGACTAATAGTACTTTTGAGTCAAGGAAATTCTTGAGGTGATGCAGTCAACTCTTTCTGTCTGAACTGGCCTGAGAAATCAAGGTGAGAGTTGTTTAACCAATTCCTTTAATAAGTTTATAAACTTTAAAGTACCAAGCCAAAAAAAAAATAGTTTAGTTACTGTAGGCCAAATCCAAAACCTCCCACTTTTGTTTGTCATTTTGTTGTGGTTGTGATGCTTGTTGTCATTCTTACCCTCAGGCTTTCGCTAAACAAGTCACACCACCAGCTGAATTTTTTAACAGTCTCAATGCAACTGATACACACTAATCAGTCCTATCTTTTTACCAACACACACAATTAAGCATACAAAAGATTCCCTGACACTCATTTTCCAAGACAGTGCCTGTGATGCAAATGATTGCCCAACCCATCGTTTTTCTGCTTGTGTTGCCCAGTGCTGCGTTTTCCTCTTTTCTTTGCTTCCTACAGCCAGGCTAGGGAGCAGGGCACATATAATTTTCAGCTATTGACAAGCAGATGATCTGCTGCTTTTGATTCTCTGCACCACTGCTTTTTAACATTCCCATGTACAGTTAAGCAGTGATTTTATATTTATGACTCATGAATCCTCAGGTTCACAGAGGGCAAAAATACTATCTGATGCTCCTGAGTACCTCGGACAGTGCTGAGCAAACTGTGGGTGCCCCCTGTACACCAACTGATGCCAGACTGATCTACAAATGGCAGCTCTTTTATTTGGCTGCTCTCAGGTCTGTTTCACAATTCACATCTATTGGGATTTAGATTCCTTTTTGAATCCTAGATTCTTCTAATCTTGGTGCTGGAACAACTCTTAATGACAATCTACATTAATATTTAAACCCTCTAGCAGTGATAAGAGATAACTGAGCTAGCATTTTGCATCCCAGGCCTTGGTGCAATGCAAGTCTGTTAGTCAATTTCACTTCTCACCTGTGACTCTACTGTCTGATGTTCTCCCTCTTGAGCGTCATTCCTCCACCCTTCCTATTTCTCTTCTCTAGAATTTTGTAAATGTACATAGCCCTAGATAGATAATCTAGTAATATGTATTAGCCTCTTGGTATAAATAAGCTTAATAACTCTATTTAACTTGGAGTAAAATGGGAATTTACGCAGAGATGAAATTCTTACTGAAATACTCATGGCTAAATGGCCCATTTTACGTGAGGTGGAAGTCAGGGGAAATTAAAACCACTTAGTGTGGCAATTCCTCAGGGACGAATGTGTCCATGCCTTAACAAAAGCATTGTGGATGCATGTATTGAGTGATGGAAGGTTTAGGATGTGCTAACTTTTAAAATAAAAACAGGAAACTGAAATCAAATGTAGTTTCCGTTACCATCTTAAAGGGGAGCTGTAAGTATAGCCTAGGGACCAATGCTGTAGAAATTTTGAAGGATTTCTTCAGGTTCGTAACTTCACTGTATTTATTGTCACTGCTAGTTTGGGCTGTGTTTTTTCTTTTCTGTAGTTATTAACAGTAAAGTCTTAAAATGAAAAAGGCCTTATGGTCATCAGGAGGAAAAGAGAAAAATGAAAGATTTGGGCAGGTTGACTTCCATGCCTCTGTCAAATGTTTTTTAAAAAAATAAAAACTCACATAGGTGTTCAATAAAATGAAAGGAACAGAAAGAGGTGTGGAGGGAGCAGGAAAAAGTCTGAAGAAAAGACTCCAGTTTGACAGTAGGAAGACCTGTTTGGTGGCAGGAACTGAAGAATGCAATCAGAAGCACTGGGTAGAATAGAACAAAGCCACCTTGGCGAGGGGGCTGTGAAGGCTGGAGTGAGCACCACAGGAAGTCTGGGCTGGGTGAAAGCAGAAGGAGAGCTCCCCAGGGGCTAGAGGACTCCCACCTTGCATGCTGCTCCAAGGCTGGCCTCCCACACAGCTCAAAGGAGTCACCTTCCTTTGGGCCCAGCAGCCTCCCATGGGAAAAAGAGCTCTTGGTTTCAATTCCAAGCATGTGTTTTTCTTCTTGCAATAAGTTTAGATCACGTTTCGGCAAGTGTCTTCCTGCAGAGACAGGTCTTCACAATAAAATAAAGTTCACTCACGACACATTTGATCTCTCCAGTGGCATTTCTACCTGTCCAGCCCAGAAAGAATTGTACTTCCATGGTTTGTCACTGCATCAACACCAGCCCTCTTGCAATTCAAGTTGTTGGGTTTAATCTACAAACCTTTAACTGGGGTCTATTTGCTCCTGAGGTTGCCCCTAATACTGCATTCCCGCCGGATGGAAACATATTCTCTGTGCTGATTTGAACTTGTGAAGAATAAAGCTGGAGTGTTTGGGATGTGAAGTACAAGGAGCCGGGGGTTGGGGGATGGAAGAGATATCTTTAATGCCCCTTTTCATTTCTTGAGTGCAAATCCCTGCTGCAAGCACACTGCTTGTTTTAGGTAGTGATTTTAAAGGCTTATATCTCAGTTTTTCTACTTTCCTGTGATAGGATTCAGGATTTCTTAAAAAAGAAAACATCTCCTGAAGTAAAATACCAAATCAGACTTATATGTAGCTGATTGGAAATGTATTTGGTGTGTAAAATAAGTATACAGAACGAGATCTTTGCCTCAAGTTCATTGTTAGACAGTTTTCTTTTATCTTTTGGTTGGCAACTTTGATAAATAAAATCACATTTAAAATCTGGTTGGATGGGCATTTCAGGTTTCCAAACTAAAACAAGATGGTAGCCAATAAAGACTTTCAAATTTTCATATGCTCCAAAATTTGCAGTGAACCTTAGGTTTTTATGAAATATGATATATTAGGAGAGATTATTAAAAAATAAATGTGATGTAGTGAATGGCATTCTATGAATGACATCTTAGAACTCAGATGATGTTACAACGTTTTACCTTACTTCTTCCTGGTAGTGTCTTATGAAAATGGTTTTGAGTGCTGGCTTGGACACAGTGTGAACTTTACTAAGGATGCAGATGCTCAATTGCTTCACCTCTTTGGGATGGGAGTTGAAACTTGTAAGAGTTGCTAAAATGGTAGCACACTGATTAAGTGAAGAGGCACAGTCATAAAATAAATCCTGCTTGTCACAAAGCAGCCTGTGCTTGGGAGGGAGTGGGGAAGACCCACGGTAAGGTGGAGCGCCAGTCAGAAAAGCAGAGTTGGAGCCACAGCAAACTTGATGAAGACATCCTCAGAAGTAATCATTGCTGTTGCTTTTGAACCTTTGGAAAATAACCTGAAGCATGAAAAGAAATGAATTTTCCCTCAAGTCACTAAGTGAAAAAATCCTTAGAATGAAGTCCCCCCCACCACCACTGGAGAGAAGAGAAAGAAATGGCAGGAAAGTAGGAGAGGAAGAGAGAGGGAGAAGGGTGGGGGGAGAAATGTTTTGCTTTTTTCCCAATAGAATTTTGACTAATGAGACCCACATACTGGCTGGAAGGGATCCCAGGAGAGAAAGCATGGGTATAGGAGGCAGGCACAAGAAGGAACTCAGATGGGCCAATATCTGGAGTAATTTCATTCTAATTTTCTACATGAATGAGGATACAGCACAGGACATCCATCACAGTCAGAACTCCCTGTGAGTGACCCTTTTGCTGCCTCTCTTCTCACCTCCTCTCTCTTAGTTTCCACCCTCTCTGAAAAACAGATATAATGTGTGCAATTAGAATTTTGACCTGCTCCTTTGATGCTGTATAATTTGTTTTTGTGTGTGGTGTTTTCTTTTAAAATAGTCCTATATATTGTCTAACCTGGATATTATTATTTTTTTCATTGGCTTTTAACACATCAACTTAGTATAGACTTAGGAAATTATTTATTGAGCAAGACTGTTGCTACATGAAAGAAGGCCGGCTTCTAAATCCTTCTGCTGAAGTCTAAGTGGCCCCTTGCTTGAAATGTCATCGCTTCTTAGAAATAGCTGCATTTTGAAAGAATTTGAGAAGAATGAGAAGTTACATTGCTATCTGAGAGGGCAGAGATTGCCAAGGATTTTTCTTGCCAGGAGGGGTTTTTGGGACCTGGAGTGCTGCCCAGAGTTGGTACAGCATGTTGTGTAGTTGGGGTAGATTGGCCCAGGCAGAGCATAGCAAAACATCTCTTTAGATTTTTTCGCTTTAGTACCACCATACTTAGGTTCTTTGAGACTAGGAAAGCATTGGAATATTATCAGATGATGCTTTCTCTAGCCTGTTTTTTCATGTCTCTAAGCACTTGGGATCAAGGCTGTGCCCTTACTTCTGATAATGGCAAGAAGGATAAAATACACAGTTCCCTTCCTTCAGACAGGTGACCATGATCCACCTCCTAGGGGAGGGAGTATGGGAATAATGAGACCACACTGAGGCAGGGAAAACACATTACTTGTCTAAGAGTGACTGTTTGGGTTTTTGTTTTCAAGCCATTCCTTCATTAGTACACCCTTTTCTGTCTCCCTGATTTTCTTATTAGCTAATCAGGAGGCTGTGGCTAATTGTTGTCTGCAGGACACTGGCCACCCTCAGAGGCAGGCTGTGCACGATGGCTCATTGACAACATGGGTTACTTTCCACCCAGGTTGCCACATCCCAGTGCCCTGCAGCTGCTGGTTACCATGAACGCCTCCCATTGGCTTTGTTCTCAGAATGTCACTGTGACCAGCTTGCAGGTGGCATCCTGCTATAGATGCTGGAACAGATTTTCAAACATTATGCAGCCTGTACTGATTTTCTCCATTATTTGTTGACGATAATAGTTGCTTTGATCTTCCTCTTCCTGCTCCCTCCTCCTTTCACCCATGTATCAGGCTCCTTCTGAATCACTCAGACTCAGAAATAAGAGAAGTTTCTCACTTTAAGGCTGATTTCAAGATTTTTACTTTTCTTTGGACTGCAACTCTACCACAGATACCCTGGACTCCATGGATTTGGCTGACCCCTTCTTCACTGTGTTCTCAAACTCACATCGCCTCCCTCCTCTCCTGCTTCATGCCAAGCACAGACATGACTTCCCGTTCATCTCCTCTGCTAAATGTGTTAAATGTGAAAGCCACATGATTCCATTGGTCTTAGAGCTTTGGGCAGCACCACTGCAGGGACCACTGACCTCAGAAAAACCCCGTTGTTCTTACTCTTCCTGCTGGAATTCATCGGGAACAGCTTATTTTATGTTGAAATAAATGAGTTTCAGAAGGGCTGTGAATAGCATGTGTGGTCGGGCCATAGAAATATAAGTGTGGGACGAAGTCAAGGAGGATTGTTTAGGTTTCAAGTGTCTCATTGCTCTGGGAGGAAAGAATATGTTTCTCTCGAAGAAGTCTGCCCAACCAGAAGAGCTCTTGAAGTCTTGGGGAGGCTCCCTGGAGTTTTGTGGGAAGAATGCTACTTATGTTGAAGGATAGTGCAACATGGGTGGGCAGGGGATATGGACAAGTGAAATAAAGGATGCACTCCCTGTGTAATAGAAGTCACTGAGAAGTCACTGTGTACAGTACTTGGGCATCCAAAGATGAGGATAATGGCCAGTACTTACTGCCACGTTTTTATGCCGGGTGATATTCTAAGTATCATCCATGTCTGTGTTCTCTAATCTTCAGAGTCATGCTACAGGGAAATATCAGTATTCCCTTCACACTGTTCTGATTCTTTTAGAACAGAAGCCTCTTATCTAAAATTATACAGTTGATTATGGAGCCAAACTTGGGACTCATAGTGTACTTTCAGTCTTCTATTTAAACCTATGCTTTTCCCACTGAATGACAATATATCTCAGTGCCATCCTTCACACTGGCATACAGTAGATGCTCAGTCAATATCTGCTGAAAGAAAATATTTGTTCAAACTTGAAGCCAATTAAATCCCATCTGAGGAAGGGATGAAGGAGAAGGGATGTTAGAATCACTAACTGGCTTCCTAGGATTGCAGCCTCAATGGGGTGGGATTCTAGTAGGGATTTTACAGGATACTGAGAGGGCATTAATGCCTCCCTTACATCCAAATCAGTCAAAATCTGAGTTAGAGCACCCCTCCACTGAGCCACTCTGGAGCCTGCTCTTAATTGTGATTCCTTAGCTGAGCCATACCATCATCACCCATCCATGTACTGTCTTTTATCTCCATGGTGTGGAGTGTACTCTCCTCTTCAGTCCGATCAAACCTTTAATCATTATTAAGGCTCACCACTTCTCCATCACTTTCTCTGACCTCTGCTTCACTCTCTTGATTTAGAACTGTTTGTCCTTTCACATGTCAATTTATACCCAACTTTACCATTCTCAATATAACTAACTGTGTAGCATCTGTTTTCTTCACTCAGTGATGAGCTCCTTGCAAGCAAAATATGTTTCATTAACCTGTGTATCCACAGTGCCAGTGTGTCTGTAACACCAAGCACAGTACCAGATGCAGATGGAGTGCTTTTTAGTATGTGTTTCATGGAGTTACTTACACTTTACTGTAGTATTTCAAAGGATCAGTATTCCTGCAGGTGAGGTGAGGACCAGAATACCTGCCAGGGACTGGCTGCCTGTACCTCTCATGTTAACTGGCTACAAGCCATTTGCTCCATGGGAGGGTCAACTTGCTTTAAAGGTGCAGGATTGAGGAAGAGTATGTCATGAACTTGACTAAATGATTCTCTTCATCAATGTCAGCCCGTTGAACTGTTCCTTTAATTTTAACTGTTCCATCAGCTAAATAGCTTATTCAGCTTTTCAGAGGCCTCTTACTTGATCTGAAAACATTGGCAACATTATGGCCTCCAATCTGACTTTAAGCCTGTTATAGATAATGTGTTTTCTCTGGCTTAGGTGATGCATCTTGGTTGTATTGGAGAAACATCAGTTATGTCTATGTCTTGTCTAGTAACAGCCAGAATTGGGAGCATGCCAGCTTTCACCTCATTTCTAACACACTCCTTAATTAACCTGTGAAATCTAGCACACAACTCACTGTTGTTTTAGGGATGAGAAACATAATATGCAAACTTTTTCTTCTACTATGCATTTTTATTTGTTCAGGTCATTAAATACTCCAATTCTCTTGGGTTATGAAATAAACTCTCAAAAGAAACAAGGATTTGAGAAACAACCAGTGGGGCTTAGTTTTTTTTTTTTATAAAGACTTACTGTGCTTTGTCACGTTTACCCCTTGATAATTGAATTCTTCTTCCTCTCTAATATTTAAAACAATTAAGCTCAGTTAATTTAAAATGTCTCTTTTTCTTGCAATGTCTCTGTTCTCATAAAAAAGTATTTGTAAAATAAAGGCAGGATGAGCCCCTCTGAGGCTTTCCTCTTGCAGGGCCTTTCCAAGGAGAATAAGAGCTGTATCTTTTCATGCTTCTTGAGCTATGCATATGTATGCCTCCTTTTTGTCATGCCTGAAATAAATTTTCTACCTGTGTTTTTACCTCACGCTTTGCACATAGTGCCCCAAATTGCTGCTCCTGAGGAGACTAAGCCAAGGACGTTGTGTTCCATTTTCATGATGAAATGCAGATTTCTTATTGAACCTAATCAACCTTCATTTCAGAAGGTTGACAAGGCAGATACTTAAAGAATTCAGTTGGTTAAATTTATGGCACTGAAAAGAGTCCATTCCAAGAACACTTTCTGATTCTAAAGCTATGGAATTTTTATTTGATTGTGTATTAAATTACGTTTTCATTCACTTCAAGTCCCTGCTTCTCAATTTTGTGTCCCTTGAAGACAAACTTGTTGACAGTCACATTGGTCTCCATAAAACTCTGTGTGAGAGAAAAAAATCCACAGTCTTCCAGTTATGCTTCTACCTACTGATTTTATACTGGCGGATAAGGCTGAAATATTTGATTGAGAAAGCATGGTCTTTTTCTAGATAGGAAGTGTAATAGCATAGGTTGAGTTACTAATCATATTTCAGGAATTTGCTAGATTTTAACATGTGCCAAATAATTTTCTTGCAATTCTGAGGAGTGGGTGCCATTGTTCCTTTTCTACAAATAAGGGCATCTGGATTTAGAGGGACTCCTCCCAAAGCATATGGGTAAGTGGAAGAGTTAACATTCAAACCTAGGCTTCTCTCTGCCCAAAGCAATTGCCTTTTCATGATGCTACAAAACTCTTTCTTAAAAAATCCTTGTTAGTATGGGCAAGCCAACAAGAATACCAAGAAGACAAAACTTTGCCTTTCAAGTGTGAACTCAGAATCTCTCTAAACATAGAATCCAAGTGGTCACTAACAACCAATTCATGTTAGGATGCAGATTGAAAGTTAATTGCCATTCCTGATTCATTCAGCCAGTTGCAAATTTGTTTGGGCAAGAGATTCATTAACCTTTGAACTATCCTATTAAGGTATAGCAACAAGATTTCTCTCTTAGTCTAATTCACTCTTACAGACTGCTTTAGACTTGATTTATAATCATGTCATTTGATGATTAACACATGTTTATATGTTTATTTTCACACCTTGCTCATGCTTGTGTGTTTGGCTACTTACCTTGCATTCATGTTCTCCTTTCTAGACACATCAGTATTCCCTGCTCACCTTCTCCCTCCAGAAAGATCAACAATTAGTCATACATTTTGTGCATTGGACCTTTTCTAGCACAGTGAGATTATTCCAAGAGTCAGGGTATCCTAGCCTATCAGTAGTACATATAGCTTAGCTCCCGAGGGAAAACTATTACTAGTACATAATATGAATAAGAAAGAGTGAAGAGATGGGAAAGGACTCTGGTAAAAGAAGGAGAGGGAAGTATGAGGTGGTGGGGAGATAAAATGAGCAAGATACAATGTGTATGTGTGTCAGTTTTCCAAGATAAATGTAATTATTATGCATTGTAAATACATACTAACAAAAACATCAAAAATGTGTGGCTTTTCCATCACAAAAACAATTTTAGAACACTTGACAACTGTAACAAGAAGTTTTATTTGTTATCTATAACTCAGGATAATTCTAAGCAGGGTTTACATTGTTAAGAGAAAGGCTTTGGTTGTTCTTAAGTGTAGGGTAGATTTGGTTCTATGAAGTAGAAGGTGCAGCCCTGGAGCCAAATAGAATGGCTTTGTGTAACAGAGTAAGAAAGTTGAAATTTCTAGGGAGAGGAAAGATTTGAGAGTGGAGTATCAGGCAAAAGAGCAGTTGTTCAATTAAATGTGGAGAAATCTCTAGTTTTTTGGTATGGCCAAGAAGGAAATCTGAGATACAGGCATGCTTAATGGAAACATTTAAGAAATTTGCTGTCATATGTAAGATGTCTCCACGTCTTATAGATTCTAGGCTTTACATGGGGGTAACTGAATACTTTTAAGGAACTTTAAGGAGTACAATAAATTCTAAACCCAAGATTAGTGAGGCAGGAGAATAGGTTTATGTGTAAGGGAATAGGTTTATGTGCAGCACCTAGGGGATCCACTGTGAAGTCTGAGTAGGATTACTGAGTCAAGATATCTATGTTGGTAAGCCTTGCTCAACCTAGGTACCCTGTATGAAGCATGGAACACAGAAAGTGGCTTAAAATATTATTTTCTCAGTTCTTCTAAGTTTGCTACATAACCAATATCATTCTAAATATGTGGAAGAGTAGCTAAGTTGTTACACACTGTGGATGCATAGTGGAAGGGTCAACAAACCACTACCAGCAGAAAAATGCAACCTGCTTTTGTGAATGAAATTTTGCTGTAACTTTGAAGCTAGCATTTGGTAGTATTCATGATACAGTAGTAGAGTCACACAGTTGGAATGGGGATATATGACTTTGGAAGCCTCAAATATATTCTGTCTGACCCTTCAGTAAAATGTGTGCTAACTCCTGCTATAGGGCATTAAATATTTATTAGATCTAATTCTTTAAGGGATCCTATTTGAGAAAGGCTAATCTGGTAGTGTCTCAGGTATCATCAGTGTTCCCAGAGAACTGGGCTAAGAATATGTCTTCACCAAGAGCATCAAATACATATTTGCAGATACATATTGCCAAGGAGTAGAGATTAAGTGTTCAGAACATGCT
The DNA here is from genome assembly GCA_004027295.1 of Dolichotis patagonum. NCBI lineage: Eukaryota > Metazoa > Chordata > Mammalia > Rodentia > Caviidae > Dolichotis > Dolichotis patagonum. Next base: position 11,087 of record PVJX010005042.1, read on the forward strand.
GGCCATCATCAAAAAGAGTGGTTAGGACTTAGTCATATCCAAATGAGTGTAGACCAAAAAGAGGAAAACATCGTGGTTGCAACTTGGCCAGGATACACCAGATGGTTTAAGCCATAGATTATGTACTTAAAGCCATCTGGGGTAAAATTTCACCTGAAAGGGCTATGAAAACCATTATCTGTCAGAGCTGAAGGAAAACTCAAAAATACACGCAATCCCCTTTCTCAAAGAGAACTGGTTCGTCTCTTCGTGCATATTTAAAACCTCTTAGCTTGCCCTTTCTCATTAAAACTCTCATACCTGCTGCCTGAGAATGAAGTTAGTATGGGTTCTGCTTTGAGATACAGCAGCCTCTCTAGGGGTTGGTATGCAGGTATCTGTCATTCCTCGTGCCTTTGTGGTCTCAGCATGCCTTTTCCTGGGGCATTATATAATCCTGAGAAGTCTTTTAAGAAGGTTTTTGCCATTGGTCTGACATCCCTTTCGCCCAGAGTATTACTCTTGGAAGACTCCTGAACAGAATTTGTAGTTGAAAGTTTGAAATCTGGATCCATAAGCACATCTGCCATGAGACTGTTATTTAAGATGTGCTTATAGACGTTACCAGCCTAGTGTAATGTTCTCTGTAATAGTAGGCCTTACCAATAGTGCTGACTTTTCCTTGTTAGTTCTATGCCTTTCAGAAAGGCTTGGCAGTTTAGCAATTTAACTTTATTCTTTAGTTAGTTCTTTCCCTCTCTTCTTTCTTTCTCTATCATAACATGTAAGGCCAAAAGTATTTGGCACTTTCTATATCTCACCTTCTTAATTTCCAGCCTGGAAAAAAATAATGTTTAAATATTTAGCCAATGGTAGAGCATAGCTACCAGCCAAAACCTGATGCTGATATCAGGGATATGAGAATATTGAGCATGTTAATATAATAGACCAATCCCCAATACTAGGTTTTTAAAAAAATTGCATCTGCATGGTTTTTGTTGTGAGGAACCCCCCCTAGTGAGACATGAAAAGTCAGTTGATTCTGGTCAATAAAATCACATATTGATCAAACAAACCTTCAACTTCCAAATACTGAGCTGGTAAATCTCACCAGAGAGTGGTTCAGCAGCAGATGGGTAACTAAATCAGGGCAGTACTCAGCCTCTTACTGTCTTCCCTAGGTACCCCTGAGGATGATTTATTTTTTCTTAACATTCCCTTAGAGGCTAAATTTCACAAACTTCAAGCAGTCTCCAATAATTGCAGCCTTAGGATGGCGGCAGGAGTCGGTGAACAGGAGTAGGCTGTCCACATCTTTTCCAACTCTGTGTTTGGTGACATTTTACTGAAAACTTGAGATTAGCCATGAAAGGAGTATTCATACAATAGAAGCTGTCCCATGCTACAAATAACATTATTATTCGTCCAGAGAGTGTGTTGTTAAACATTAACCAACATCACACTTCATCTTATCAGCAACAACTTAGACATCTTGAAACTCACCGTAATAATATTGTCTTTTACGCAGATCTTTATGAAAGTTATCTAACTTTTCTTTCAGAAGCATTTTGTATAGCTATCCCAGTTTTCAAGAAGGTGCTCCTAGTTGCTGTGAGGACTATAAACCATCTTCAGCTGGAGAAGGAATGGTCTCCTGGCTCCAGTCTCTCCCTATGGTCGCTGGCGTCTCTGAATCTTTTGCTTTGTGAGATATCTTTGGACCAGCACAGTCTTTTTGTACCTAGAACAACAAGAACAACAACAACAACAAACCTTTCCCTTTTCTAACTGCTTCTTTATGAACCCTTCACCTAGGAACATCTCAGTTTTTTCTTTATCTGTATTGGTTTCCAAAATTTTGTTTTCACATCTTAATGGATGGCCCCTAATGTAGCCCTCTAAGATCACTAAAGGAAAGCTTTCCTTTTTTTCCCTGCAGTTTCCAATGTGATGGGAAGATAATGCATATTTTTAAATTCTGTTTTTCTTCAAAGAAAACTTAATTCTTTGGGACTATTCCATACACAGATCTTTTTAGCTTTTGTGTTTGTATTAATAATTACTTAGATTAGTTTTCAGTTTTTTGACCTAAGAAGACACATTATGTTTTTATGAAATAAGAGTTCTCATTCTTTTAAAAATATCCTTTAATAAAATCCTCAATTCTTATATGGATAAAACAATGGCTGGGACTCTAAATTTAGAATTTTAGTGCAAACCTATATAACTAATAAATCTGAAGCCAATCTAATATCATGACATCCAGGCTTAGCCCTGAATCGGATTCAAAATAATATAAAAGAGCTCACTTCTAGAATGTACCTCCCTTTCTTTTTTCCAAGCTTTCTTTCAAATAATATCCTGAAATATCACCTCTAGGAAGATTTCTCTGACTTCCCTTGCAGTGTTTGTTCTTTTCTCTGTGTCCTCTACATTCTGTTTTATTATACATGTATTATGTAGCAGTTCTTTCATTCTCCTGAAACACTTGGACGTAATCTTGGACCAGGATATATTTTATTCTGCTTCATAACCACAGGGCTAGGGACAGTGTTTAGTGCATGGTTGGAAATTAACATTTAATTAGTAATTGAATACAATGTTCTAGGATTTATCCAGTTTATATGAAAATTGAGAGCTGTGACAGAAACCTAGTCTTTGGATACCATATTCCATTTGAAAGCTAGCGCTCCCTGTGCCTTATTTGGCATAGAGTAAACTAAGAGGAGTTCTGCTGCCATTGAGATGAATTCTTTGGTTTTTCTTGTTTGTTTCTAATAGACCTCAAATATACTTGAGTTTTATAATCAAGACTTTAATGGTAGAACATTGCCTGGATAGTTTGATATCTTAGCCTAATTGGCTGGACCACTCATGTTTTATGACCTAATCTGAAGTTAGAAGATCTTGAATTACCACTGTTGGCGGTGCCAATTAGCATTCATATGCCCTTTGGCAAGTTATTAATCTTGGTGAGCCTCTGCTTCCATATCATAAAATGAGTTTAATGGTACCTATATCCAGAAGTTGGTCTGAAGATCATATTGAAGACCTCATAAACATTATTCCCTAGAAATCAGTGTGTTTATATGAGTGATTATTGCTGGAGTCAACTGTAATCATGGACCCTACTGAGCAACAGAGAAATCCACTACATGAATAATTATGGATTAGTTGCCATTTCTACTATGACATTTCAGGACATTCACTCTTCATCCCGGAAAGCTTTAGCCTAGAAATGGCTATGTTTCATGGCTCAACATGAAGTGAAGGGTTTTTTTCCCTTTTAGTTTTTTTTTCAATAAAAATTTGAACTGACACAATTTCACTAACTTCTCTGCCTCAAAGTTAGACCACACAGACTTTTTTTTCTTCAAGCCCTCCTATCGAATAAAATATTCCAATCTCTTTATTGTGATTGTGTAACTCAGAAATGTCTATATCTGTAAACTTCAAACTTGACAGTGTTCTCCTCTTAAGAAAGAAAAATTTGAAGGAGAAATATTTTAGTCTTTTTTTTCTTGAGCAGTTATTATTTACGTGTTTTCATTCTGCTTGGTAATTTTATTGCCTAAGGAGATTGTAATATCACCGTCCAGTTGATATATAAGATAAGGGCATATTGCCATTCTAATCAAGGGTGATGTGTAAGCATGCACTGGACCTGCATAGTAGAAATGCTTTTCATAGTCCCTTAGAGTAAATAAAATTTGCAGCCAGTTCTGACACTGAAGCCATATTGTGGCAAGTAAAGGAGGTGATTTTCTTTGAGTTACTTCAATACTCCCCAAATCCTCCCTAGTTTTGGCACAAATGAAATTCTAATTTCCCAAGGCTTTACCTAAACAGCTTTAATTTTGTAAAAATACAAGTGGTAGTTATTAATCATGGGCCTTTGTAAATGAATAGAGCCTGAAAGAGTTTTTGAAAGGCTTTTAAGAAGGTTATAAATATGGGCAAGGTTTGTAAAATTAGGAGCAAAAAAGGCATGAAAGTAGAAGAAAGATGATGACGAAGCCATTACCATTTAATTAGGCTGCTTTATACGTAGAGGAAGGATCATAACTGGAGTAAAAACTTCAGAAGTCATCATCAAAAACATGAGAAAGATAGAAGCAGCAAGAGTCTTGGAGAAGATACAGGGTGGACCAAGCATCATGAGAAAATGAGAGGAAGAGCAGAGTGAGGTCCAGAAGACCTCCCTCCTGGTCTGTGTCTAAGAGTGGCACACACGTGGGGCATGGCATTCTTAGCTGGCAATTTTCTGACAGAACCATTTTCAGTGTTTTCTGGTAGGTTTCCGGCCAGAAGATCTCTATAGGGAGAGCACAGCAGAAATGGAGGCCAATCTTGGAATTCTAGAACTTCATGTATAAAGCATGCATAGTTAAAAAGGAATGTTAGGTACCTGGGCTTCAAGAAACATGGTCAAGTTCTCTGAATGGTAAAAACGTCTTAAAAGAGAGTGCCTGGCAATAGAAAAAAATAGAATTTTTGTGGGACTCTGGGAACATCCATTCTCTATGTTCCCAAGTAGCACTGAGCACTAGTGTCATCTTTCTTGGTCCCATAGGTGCAGTAATCTATGGTTCTGCCTTCTGACACCATTTACACAACTCTGCTACCTCCTGTATGGGCTTCTCTTGGTGTCTTCTTATTTCTCCTCCCACTATCTGTGGACTCAAGGTGACTAAGAGCACAGATTCTGCAGTTAAATTATGTGGTTTCAAGTACTAACTCCATTTCTTATTAGAGTGCTGGTTGTTTAACCTCTACATGCTTCAATGTCTTCCTCCTTAAAATAATACTAATAGTTGTACAGACTTCAATCGCTGTTTTGATAACTAAAAGTTCATATATGTAAGGCACTTGTTAGTAAGATATTCTATCATTGTTCCCTTGATCTGCATCTGGAGAAAATACTTGTAATTATACTGCCTGTATTGTATGGATCTTTCCTTTAACAATCTATTAGATGTCTGGTGACCAGCATATAAATTGATCATGTTTGTATCATATTTCTATTGTCCAGTCAGTAACCACTCCTTGTTTATGAGGCAGCCCAGAGTTATTTCCCTCAGGAGAAGTCTGTAAGAAATTTTCCATAGAAAGGATAATGAATGTGGCAAGTTTTATGACTGACAAGCTCATGTCAGGATGAGATTAATGTAAAGAGGATGCCTTATCTAATTAACTAAATCTATATCATGCTATTAAATTCTCTGACTCTTCATTCTTTCTTATTTAACTCATCTAATTACTTTAATTATCCATTTCTTCAATTATTATAAGTACTTTTATTAAAGATATTCTTAGATGGTGAGATGGTCTGTAAGTTTCCTTCCCGTGTGGGTATTCAATGACAATTATATCTTTACAATGATTCCTAATAGTACTGAGAGCAGGGACTTTGACTTTCTTGTTTACTGCTGCATTCCTAGCTATGGAGTAGTGCTCAATATGTGGTAGATATTCAATAAATATTAGTTGAATGAATAAATATAAAAGAAGCTCAGAAGAATGAAGTGGTCAGGCACAGAGTTATAACAGCACACATTTCATGGATCTTCCTCTAGTGTTTAATAAGTAATGTTTTCATAGTTTAGGAGGGAAAGTATCCATTACTTATATTTAGCATTGTATTTTTCTCAGTGTATCATAATGAGGCCTCTGAAGATCAGTACAATGAGCTAAGCTAAACCCTGAATAAGTAGGTGGGTAGGGTAGAGTTGTTCATACTGAAACTTGAACTGGTGTGTTTCCGATAGTGAGAAAAACTATCCTCAAAGTTGATTTGCAGTTGCCATGAACACTATGTTTGTGTACTCTGAGGTATCATTCCAAGGTAGAAAGCATCATGCCAAGTTGGGTTCGAATTCCAAGTCTTATTTTTATTGTAATATCTCCTTGAGGTAGTTATTTACACTCTCTAAAACCTCAGTTTCTTCATGTTAAAAACACATGCATGGCAGAGTTTGTTTGAAGGTGATGACTGTTAACAATGATTGCCATAGTATAAATGTTTTCATTTACTTGTCAACGGTGACTATTCAATCCTTGTCAATTATTCTGTAAGGTAGATTCTATTTTTTTGTTTTTTTAGTTTAACAGATGAGAAAACAAAGTTGTATAAAGGTGAACTACTTTGTCCAAGATCGTACAGGTAAGAAGTGGAGCTAAGATATGAATTCAGAATAGGCTTGAACCTCATATTTTGGATAGATGCAGTTTATGTAAAACACCTAACACATAGCACACATTTTATAAATTGAGTTAATAAAATTACTTTCCAATATACTACCTCTCAGCGACCTTCTCATTCTCACACTTTTTCATCTTGTCAGAGAGTTTCAAAGACCCTCTACCACCCCTGTTCCCCTTCCTTATGTAACTCATGAACTTTAGAGATGTATAAATGAAATCAGACCACAGCCATTTTTGACTGGATGCTTTCTAGTCAGTGTCAGAAAAGAAAAATCAATTTCTTCGCTCTGAGGATCATTCAGGGTCAATATGTGTCTTCTGATGGTGCATGTGGTCCACTGTATCTGCCAACAGTCTAGGCAGGCTTCTCTATCCAAGCAAATGTGGAGAGGTGGGGTTTGGAGGATGATGGTATGCACCTATAAACCTAGGGCTCAGGAACCCGAATGCTGAGGAAGGAGGAGTGTAAATTTGAGGTCAGCCTGCTATATAGCAAATTCGAGGCAGCAAGACTAAATAGCTAGACCCTGTCTCTAAACACCAAAAAAAAAAAATCCTTTCTCCTTTTCTTTTTGTTTATCAGCATTGCTTTTTCAGGCAATCCAAGCAACAGATATGAGAGATTTTATATCAAACCAAACTTAATTCGGTCCTCTGAGTCAAAGCAATGAATGTACCCTGGAAGGCTAAAAACTGTTATACAAGAAGAAGGGGAAGAAGAGGGAAAATGCTGAGATGGGAAACAATTACTGCCAAAGGTGAAAGAGATTGACTGGGAGTACACTTCCTGTATAATTGAGGCACAGCTAATACAAAACTTGTGCTTGTTTCTAGTGTCTACATTCAGAGGTCTTTGGCAACTGATGTATGCAGCAAGTGAGTGCTTTAATGTTTGCTTCTATTGGATATTTGCTTTTATAATCTGCTTTTACAAGGCCTATTTAGGAGTGTACCTCAGTGCTGGCAGGGGAATGGAGCACAATGAAGCTATATTTAAATAATTCTTATTTAATTATTTAAATTATTTAAATAATTCTTACTATCTTAAATTTCTTATGGAACTTCTTGAGTACTAATTCTGCTGATAAAATTAATGCACAATGTTCTCCTGACTTTAAGAAAGATATCTGATCACAGCTGAGTTTCCCAACAGAAGCTCAGGTGGTGAATGAGTGGGCAGGGAGACCAGAGAACCTGACCCAGATCTGCATGGGCCATCTCATGGCTCAATGGGTTAGAAACTGGGTATTTTTCCTAATTTTTATATTTCAGATTATTATTCTGAATGCAGAGGAGAACTACATTTCAACCAACTAGTTGTATTTGACAAATTAAAAAAGTTTCAGGGAAGGGTTATAGTTGGGGGAATCCTGTCTGAGATATTTGCCTGTTTACCTTCCTTCACTGTCTAGCTTGCCATTTCCCTTCCATGATGAACTCCACACTCAGACCTGGGATGATACAGTCTGTTAAAGGGAATGTGCAGCTTGCTCTGCTGGAAGTTTAGTGTTCATACTGAACTTCTCTGATGCTTTTTCCTCCTTTCTTCTTTTTGCCTCCTCTTCTTCCTCTTCCTCCTTCCTTTTCTTTCCTTGCCTCTCCACCTCTTCCTCTTTCCCTTCCTCCTTCTACTCTCCCTTTTTAACTTCTTCTTCCTCCTTCTTCTTCCTCTTCCTCTATTTTTTCTTCCTCTTTAATTCCTTTTGAATGTCCTTCTTAGTTGCACATTAGTTCTCATTCGTTCAATTTCCTCCTCTTCATTTTTCATTTGACTCTGTTTTCCTCCCTACAAATTCGAAACTCAACCATGTTCTACAGTTTTGTTACCAAATACGTCTTCCTTTTTCCTCTACTACATTTTCCATGTCTTCAAAATAATATTGCTTGTTTACCACCTTTTTAAAAGGACTGCATGTTTAATGGTCAGGAATCCTACAGGCGAAAGAAGTAGAGGTGAAGAGCTCTTTTCCTCCATATTCAGAAGAGCTGTGTACAGATGAGTTGATAAGAAGGGGGAAACAGAGCAGGAAAGACTTGCCCCAGAGCACTGGACAAATTAGCCTGGGCTGTGTTCAGTCTACTTATCTCTGAATGGCTCTGCTGGTCCCACACACCAGGAGAACATTTTGTCAGCTATCTGAATATTTACATGGAAGTTTTGAATTTATTTATGTGTTGATTTTTTCCCCTACCTCAGTAAGTCTGTAATTATTTGGTTTTTAGACACATAAATATTGTTCAAAGCCTTCCAGAGGTACTTACTGACTCGCCCTGCTCAATGACACAAAAGAAATGAAATATCACTGGTGAGAGGGCTGCAACCCAGCTTTAAGAACACCTTTGCTTCTGAAAGCAGCAGAAAAGCAATGGTGAGAACCACATCAAAGAGCAGAGTACCATTCAGCAAAGAAAGAAAGGCACATGATGTGTGGATCTTGTGAAAGGTGGCATAGAATGTGCTATCTTCACAATTGGTAAATAGGCAGAATAAAGACAACATGGGTGGTGAAGGACCAACACAAATGAATGAAGCAGGAAGAGGAGGTTGGTGGGTAAGAAGGCCAAGCTTCCATGACTGTGGTAGTCTTAGAAATGCACTGCCAAGTACCTCTTCAAAGAAGTCCTTGCTGCCCCAGTTGTTGGAAGTTCCATGTATAGGGAGCCTTCAGCTCTAAGCTCATTTATAGCTTGGTCAACTGTAGAAAGCATATTGTCCAAGGCTGCACCTTTCAAAGGTGACCTACATCTAAAGACTGATTGAGATGAAGGAAGAAAGGCTCAGGTACTGTACTTCAGCCCAGCATAGGACCACTGTTGGGACATTTTAGCCTCAGGGCTTTCTGTGTGATTGGCTGAGGTTGTCATTTGGGTTTGTATTACAGCTGAATTTCTCCCACTGCCTAATCATGTTTCTTTTCCTTCCCACAAGTACTTCGTTAATGAGCATTCTCTACACGAGCCTTCATTTCAGTCTGTTTCCTGGGGAACTCAACTGGCAACAGTAAATGCAGGAGTGGTCCAAGAGCATGTGTTAAGATGAATTTTGGAGCTAGAAGATTTACTACCCATTTGGCAGTAAGGATCCTATTGCTAGCAGAGCACATAGTTCTTGGCACAAGGTGAAAATTCAACTGTTAAAACTTTCACTCGGGTTAGGTGGTACACTAATGTATAGGAATATACTAGATGATGATAGTATGCATCAAGTGAGAAACAGAGGAGACATTATAAAGGAACAATGAAATTGATTGGCTGTTGTTGAATCTGGCTGTTACACTAGACCAAGTTTTCATCAAATTATGGCTCATGGGTCAAACTCTTCCCACTGCTTTTTTTTTTTTTTCCCCAAATGAAGTTTATTTAGGGCACAGCTATATCCATTCATTTCATATTGTTTTTAGGTACTTTTGTACTACAAAAACTAGTTCAATATTTAGTTGTAACAGAGACTTTCTGGCCACAAAAGACTAAAATGTTTACTATATGACCCTGCATAGAAATAGTTTGCTGATCTATACAAAAGGAAACAAATAAGGAAAAAGAATGGTTGAGAAAATTGTAAAACTAAGTATGCAACTCAGAAGATCATTTTAGTAAACTACAGAAAGTCATCTCATAATAGGAGGACACAGAAGCTGTGGCACTAAATCAGGACTTAATCATGAAGTAACCGAGCTCCAAAGAAAGTTAAACTCTCACAAAAGTCAGGTATGCTATGCTAAGTGAAAGTCACACTGACACATAGGATGGGAACATTTAGCCTGACACCCCCAACACTCTTGCAATTCCAGCTTCCAAATCTTTTGAGTCTATAGCGGTGGCCCACTTCTGCTTATTAAAAGCCCTGTTCTTCCTCAAAGAAACAATCTATGAGTGCCTCAGTATCTACTTCACCTTCCCTTTTGGTGACTACCCCTGTGTTTAGCAGCCAGAGACCCCTGTGTCTCTCCCTGGAAAGGAAGAGACTATGTCTAAAAGGATCTGTATGACAAACTAGGAGGAACTGGGGGAGAATATGTGAGACTGGATGCTGGCAGTAGACAATTAAGGGAATTAAAGCATATAGTTGGATAACAGAGATTTTATAGACTATGGTATTCTCCCGAGATCTAGACTTAATACTGTGGCAGAGATCTCAGATATGGCAAACTCATTGAAAAGATGTTTCCTAGAAGCACGAAAAAGCAATAGGTCACTGAATTAGGATGAAGTGCCAGAATTTTTATTGGATAAGCTAGAGGAAATTCATTAAAAAAATACAGAGAAGAAAGAAAGTCAAACGAGATATTTACAGTACTGTGAAACAAACAAACAAAATTCCAGTCAAAGATTATACTCCATGGAAACATCATAGGATATACAATTTACCAAGAGCATAAGGCAAACTTTGATGAGAGGGTCACCAGCATCAAGAAGTTCAGTGATGGCTCTTTTTACAGGTGAGGGGTGATAGTAGGAAAAACCATAACAGAGCAAAGATCACTAGTGGCAATGGAGTGATTAGATCACCAAAACAATCAAGGCCAGCACTTAACAGGTAAGTGGAGATAATAACAGTTAAATGGATATAATTTCCATAAAGAGTAGCAAGAATGTAATGATAGCCAAGAAGGTATGCGCTGCTCAGAGTTATGAATTGTTAATAGACTGGCATTTCTAGTGACTAAAGAGATGTGCATTCAAACAAGGTATCATTCAACCTGCATCATAAGAAGTAAGTAACCAAAGGTAGATCACCAGGAGGCTGGAGAAGTCATGTTAATAAACATTATTTTCCTTTGTGAATTTTCTGGTGTTATGATCAGTTCTGATCTTCAATCCCACAAGTTGAAGAAGAAATAGTGCTTCTGAGAGTAAAGATTATATACCCTTGCAAAGATCCCCAGTAATGACTGCTCAGGTCCTTACCCAAAGGGCTATATACCAACCTACTCAGTGACACTGTGAAACAGGGGCATCTAGATATTTCAAGAACTATTGGGTACAGTGGTGTATTTACAATTGATGCTCAAAGACATGACATATTCTGGTGTTCTCTCTGTTATGACAGAGCTCCATGGGACCCAAATAAATTATGCATTGTGACATACTTCAGCTTGTAGGTTCACTGGGTTTTGTGATCACCCTAGGTTGACTTTTCCAGTCCCTAAAAGCCTGAGTTAGAAATTCTTGATAAATGATTCACTGTCCACATTTTGGTCTTTTGTATAAAGGATAAAATATATTTGTCATACTTGGGAAAATCAAATCCAAATGCCTAAACTTTCTACTCATGGGCAAGATATTAAGTATTACATAATAATATTAAATGACACTACATTTCAGAACTGAGGAGAACAGAAGTTGGTGTTACTGATATGGATCTAAAGGCACTGGAACTGATATGGTCAGTCCCCATCCTTATATCCATTTACTTACAGAAAAACCAGATAGCCTATACACGTTCAACAAAGTTGTAATAATTCTTATTGTATCTACTTTGTCAGGTGAGGTATTTCTTGCTAATGGTTAGCATGGCCTTATGTATATGGAATGTGGCTCCTGATTTGGCAAATGGAAAAGAGTAATAGAAACAGTTTGCATTCCCATGGACTAGACAGCAACATAGATTTGCATTCCTAATGTAAGGCACTGTTAATTCTTCCATTTGTATCATAATATAGCTTAAAGAGATTTGGATATCCCAAAGAAAAATACATTTGTAGACCAAATCAAGATGCCATGTTAATAAAGATAGGTAAATGAAAAGTGACTGCCATGTTTGAGGCCTTGGTCAGGTGCATGCTCTCAAGGGGGTGGGTATAAATTCTATAGATGTCTGGAAGCCTGTAACATTAGTAAAATATGTAAGAGGCTCATGAGATTCTAGGACATTCCCTCACAATAAATGCAGATTATTGCATCTAGTTTCTTCCATCACACTGAAGAAAGAACAAGGCCTAAGGTCTTTCAGAGCCTGGAAATGGATTATTTCTCTCTTGGAAATACTGCTTCATCCCATATGTCAGATGATATAAAAGACTAGACCTTGTTCATAGGGCTTAGAGCAGATCTAGGCTAGGAGACAAGCAGCGTGCTACTTAGGTCATGTGATACATCAGATCTTACGGTATTGTAGATGTAAGTGATGGGTGCAGATAAGACCCTCTTCACATGGCTTGGAGTTTATGTCAAGCTCCAGAAGGAGATATGATGGGGTTCTGCAGCAAGGTCATGCTATATATGGTGAAGAATTACATTTCTTTTGGAAAATAAAACACCTAACATGCTATTAAGTTCTAGTAGACTTAGAAACAGAGACAAAGTGATCATGCCTCTAAAATTTCTCATCACTATCTTGACTTGGTTAGACCTAGAAAAATGTAATGTTGAGTGGCCCAAACAATAATTAATTATAAAATATAGGTACATATTGAAGGTCTGTGACCAAGTAAAAGAAGGGCAAAAGGCATGTGTAAGCAGCGTATTAAAGCAGTCAAATCCCCTGACACCTACCGCTGTTGCAGTGGAGCTGTCTCTCAGTTCATACATGTAGCCTAGGATATTTCCTCCTAATTAGTGAGTGGGAGAAGAAAATACTTAATCTTGGTTTAAGGGTGGGTTAGCCTTTTATGTGGGTATATGCTAAAAATGGTTAATAGTGCAGTGCATGGTCATCTAAGGTTAGACTTGAAAGATTGTGGTAAGAAAAATCTTCTCTAGTGACACAGCTCAGTCTGACACAGAAGCATACATGATGTTGGGCCAAGGTTAGAAGTTGTGTGGATTCCTGGGCAAAAATGATAAAGGGGAATGAAACTCTCAACCTACTATATATCTGATATGAGCTCGTGTTCTCTAAAATCGAAGAATGAATTTTAGGAACAATGGAGGTGAGGAGCAGAATATACTTATTGAGAGAAAGAAAGCTTTTGTCTGAGAGAGAGACAGAAGGAAGGGGTCCTGAGTGGGTTGTCAAAGACTGTCTTTTTAGGGACTTTATGGAGTAAAACCCTGAAGTGAGGATGGGTCCAAGGTGAGGAAAATCTGGGAACTCACAAGGTGGGTATAAGGTGGGGCAAAACTATGGTTAATCAACAAGATTAATTACTCAAGTAAAATGAATTAAATTGGGGACAAATGGGGAAGTGAGTCATGTAGCAAGCAGCATGCTTAAAGAGCAGCGACTTTTCCCATAGGGCTTGAGATGGTGACGCCTGGCTTTCTCAGAGTGATAGAGACCTATTTAGAATATCAATCCTTAGCATGTGGGTGCATTTGTTTGATCTTTTGTTATGAGGCCTGTCCCACACCAGGAGGCATCTGTTTCCCCCACAGTTGCAAGGCATCTGGGCTCTGCACTGGCTCCTTTGAGGACCTCGCCCTGTCTGACTCCTATAATACTTCAATATAACTCAGTTTCCTGTAACAGAATAATGACATGGATGACTTATTAGGTGTCTGAAAGAAAAAAATGTCTGAAAATGGAAACCAAAACAATGTGGGGTTGAAATACATAAATAAACATTGAAGTCTTTTATCACATGTAATACCCAATAGAGAGCACTTATTATGGAATAGAATATTAATAGCTAAGTAGACAAAGGTAACTTGGACTATCAGTGTCAACCAGTTTCTACTACTAGTTATAGTCCTATAATCCTATGGTTACACAATGAAAAGATCATGGTGGCAGAGGTGAAGGCCATGTATGGGCCTGAAATATTATGTATAGAATCCTGCTCGTCAAGACTGATCTAGATACTGCTAGCACTGAACATCTAAACTACACACAAGGAAAACCAATGCTTAGATCCCAGCATGGCACTATCCCTTAAGAAGACCAGCTGGAAATTTCATCTAAAGATGACTATATTTTGCTTATTCTATCCTGGAAGAAACTGCTGTAAGTGGGACTTCAGCCAACATCACTGTTCAAGGTTTTACAATGTTTGGTTCATTGGCATAAAAGCTTACATACCACCTCAGAAGAGCAGAGTAACCCACTATACAGTGATCATGACCCTCATATGGTTTTCTGACCCTATTAGTAAGAACATATGATTCTGAAAATAAAGAGGTAGAAGCAGAACTTGCCCAGTTATCATCATTCCCAATGACCCATTTGATTGTGTGCTTCTGGGATCTGCAGGTTCAGAAATCTTTGTTCTACAATGGTTTTTAAATACTTTCAACCAATGATACAGTGAAAGTTCCATTGATTTATAAATTGTGGCTATCATCTGGGGACTTCAAGTTCTTTGTGTCCAGCTAGCAAAAGGCAAACAGAAGCAAGCCACTGAAGGTGCAATTGACTCTTATCCAAGAGAAAAGTTACTACAACTATTTGGCATTCAAGTGACCTATGAGAGCTCTTTTTAGTTCTGTTGCTAGCTGTGACAGTAAATGGACAAATGTAGAAAACTTAGAATGAGATGGGAAGGTGATAAAGAATTCAAACCACTCAGGGATGAAAATCTATGTCACATCAAGTAAGTTGCTGGGAACAGCAGAGAAACTACTTGAGGAAGAAAGGAATCTAGAATGGGTAGAAAATGAGTAGTATTAGTTGTTGTTGTCAGATCAATTTTAGTTACTGCAGTAACTGCCAAGACTGAATGAGGTGGCAAGGTGCCTGGGGTGTAACATTTAGGGAAACATTCACTCTCAAAGTCATGCAAATGCCAGCTGTGCACTTACATGACCCTGGAAATCAATGCCTTCTTAACAATAGAGCATATATAACCCATCAGGAAAACAAAACAGTTATAAAAATGCATGAGCCTAACAGCAATTATAAACATCTATGAACCTAACAGCAGCATGCCAAAATACATGAAGCAACAACTGACAAAACTGAAGACAGAAATAGACTATTCAACAATAATAACTGGAGTTTTTAATGCCTCAGTTTTAATAATGGTTAAAATAATTATATGAAAGTTCAGCAAGGGAGCAGAATACTTCAATAAGGTTATATTCCAGCTAGATCTAAACAATATGTACATTCCATTCAACAATAGTAAAATTTACATTCTTCTTTAATGCACCTGAGCATTCTCCAGGATAGAGCATATGTTAGAACACAAAACACGACTCAATAAATTTAAAAAGATGGAAATAAAGCAAAGTACATCTTCAACTACAGTAGAATGAAATTTAAAAATCAGTAACAGAAGTAAAATGGGGAAATTCTCAAATAGGCAGAAATTAAACAAGCATACTCTTAACCAGTGAGCCAAAGGAAACAAGAAGAGACAAAAACACAACATACCAACACTTCAACATGCATCTAAAACAGAGGTTAGAAGGAAATTTTTAATTCTAAAGGTCTATATTGAAAATAAAGATATTAAATAGACTAACTTTGTTTTTAAAAATGAGAGAAAGAGCAAAATTAAACAGAAGAAAATGAAATAACAAAGAATAGAGTAGAAAAATGAAACAAAATACAAAAGAGAAAATGGAAAGTTTGTTCTTCAAAAGATAGAAGACAATTCTTACATTAGCCTGATTAAATGACGAAAGGATATGATAGATCAAATTAAGAACAGTACAAGACTCCTCACTAACTCTCTGGAAGTAAAAATGGACTAAAAATGGTACATAACCTGGGTTTTAGATAGATGCAAACTAAGGAAGGGGAAATAAAAGAATCATGATATGTGAAGTACATGTATTTACTCCCTAAGATGAATGTAAACATCACATACTGCAAACATGTACTAATAAAAAAAAAGAAAAAGAAAATATGAATTGGTTTTTAAAATGTCTACATAAAAACTCAGAATAACATGGCTTTACTGGTGGATTCTAACAAACGTTTAAAGAAGAATTAACTTCAAACCTTCACAACTTCTTCAAAAAACAGATAAGAGAGGAAGGGACATTTCCTAGCTTACTCTATAAAACCAGCACTACCTCAATGCAAAAATATCTCAAAGTGGAAGAAATACATCAATGCATGAACTAAAATTATAAAAATCTTAGAAGGAAACATGGGTATAAAATTTCAAGACGTTCGAATTAGCAGTGGTTTCTTAGGTATGACACCACAACAAAAGCTCCAAAAGACAAAAGGTGATAGATAAATTTTAATTCACCAAAATTAAAAATTTTGAAAGGACACTATGAACAAAATGAAAAGACAGCCCACAGTATGGGAAAAATATTGTAAATCATGTACCTGATAAGGATCTAGTATACAGAAAAAGGTATACTATAAAGGTATAAAGCAGAGCTTTTATAATTCACCAGTTAAAAAGGCAAATAATATGATTTAAAAATAAGCAAAGAATTTGAATAGAAACAAATGGTAGTAAACATGAGATGATGCTCAACCTACTGAGTCATTAGAGAAATACCAAATGAAAACCATAATGGGATATTGATGATGATGATTATGAGGAGGAGGAGGAGGATGGACAATAGCAAATGTGGAAAAGGATACAGAAGACCTGGAATCCTTTCACTTTGTATCAAAGAATGTAAAATGATGTAGTTGGTTTTGGAAAATTCCTCAAAAAGCTTAACTTAGAATTACTTAATTGTCCAGCCAGCCAGCTAGCCAGCCAGCCACTCAAGCATTTGCGCGCACACACACACACACACACACCAATGTGTACCTTTTAGGTTTGATTTCATGACCTGTGAATTATAACTTCAAAATCCATAACAATTGCAAATTTTATGCCTTAATTGTCTTACTTACCTTACTGTGGTCCTGGGCCTGCCAGCTTCCCTGTTACATTTTCCAGAGAAAGACAAGCCCACTGAACTAGAAAAGCTATTTCACAAAGATGTGTGCAAAATTTGACCCAAATGATGCCAGGTAGTGTTATACTGAATGAAGATCTGTGCTCTCCAGATTTCCTTTGAGGGGTGAATTGTCCCATGAGCGTTCATGAGAGATGTGAGCAGATAGCCTTCATATATTGGCCTCTTCAGAGAGGGCCCAAACCGCAGAAAGCCATCCTGCTCATGGCAGTGCTCTTCTGGAGGAGTTTCACCTCTAATGACTGATAATAGAAATGACCTGGAGGCACAGCTGTTTGAGCACAAGATAAAACAACTCTGATGTGTCATCACAGCGGCAGAGCTGCACTACGGTGTAGGCTGAGGCTTTTTCAGGCTGCCATAGTGGTTCAGTTTGCCCTCTACCCAACCTCACTGGCTTCCCTCATTTTCACCGGTGTTATTCAAAGTCACTTCCTCATAACCATTCTGCACACTAAATTCCATCTCAAAGTCTGCTTTCCTGCGAATGTAATCCACAACCAAGTCTAGGGAAATTATAAGCAAGCAAATACATGAACAATTAACACAGGATCCACTAGAGTAGGCTTCACCTTTTCATTGAGGGAGGTAACACTAACCTATAATGGTATTAGGTCCCAAAATTAGAAAATCATCCCACTTCATTTTTAGAAAAATAGTTCATAGAAATGGCTCAAATTTCTTTCCTGAATGAGAGGGATGAATGAAGGAGGAACTGAGCAAGGCAAGGAATAAATAAATCACTAGAAATGCTGAATGCAGCTTCAGCTAATGGCCGAGGTGGTAAAGAACGGTGGTAAGGTTGTGGTGTGGGTGCTGGAGGATCTACCACGTTCCCCACTCTCAAGGGGCTCATAATCTTTCGAGACACATGGATGTTGATCTAGGCTGCCATATACTTTTGGCACAGGGCAAATGATTACAGTTCAGAGCTTCTTGGAATGCATTTTCTTAGAGGCTTTCAGTTGCTCCTGACTGTTTCTGCTCTCTGAACTAACTCCACCGTATACATGGTTACTCTATATTCCAAATAAAGTCGCACACACAGTTGCCTATGGGGCAGTGTGGCCCACTGGCACATTTACCAGGGAAGGCCATTGTGTCATGCACTTAGAGGCAGGTTCTGGGAGTAGTCTTTCTGTAAGCAGAAGCTGTTTATGATGAGCACACTGAGATCCTTAGCATACCAGTCAAGATGTTTATCAACATATTCTGCAAAGAGTTTTCAACCTTCTGTGCTCCATAGACATTGCTTATAGAATAACTATGACTAGTTATGAAATGAAGGAACCTAGAGTCTATTCCTATGTTGGCTCTAACCAGCTCTGGTCAGCCGTTTGTGTGCAGAAGAGAGAAACAAATCCAAAGTGCATATAGAGGATCTTTTTGTCTATACTCCATATCCACAACTAGTAAAGTTTTGCTTTTAGGCTTAAGGTTAATCTTTTCCACCTAAGCATAAACTTTTCAAAAATGAAATAAAAAAATGAAAAAAGGAATGCGAGTTGATGTTCCACTATTTATTACTTGTATAATTTTGGTAAATTTGCAAAACCTACATGAGAAGAGAATGCCTCCATGGCCTGCCTCCTAGTGGCTGTTAGAATAATATAAACAATGAATGTTAACATTTCTAAAACTTTAAACTATTATAAAATTATAAAGAATTATCATTTTCTGCCATTTCACATGGTTATAAATGATATTATATATATGTAAATTTCTTCTCACTTAAAGCATTGAAATTTTTAAAGGGAAAGAAGTAAGGGGTAATTTGGGAGAAAATACATGATTTACTTGTCAAGGGCAGATCTGGCCTTACTGCATCTAACTGGAAGCTGACTGTACTGGATAAATCTAAGGAATAAAGAGACTGGTGAGAAACTTCTGGTGGCAATAAATTGCTTTGTAGCACCCTGAGTGCATTGAATCACAATGTCAAGAAAGAAACAAGAGCAGACAACTTCATGTATGCACTCACCCACCATTGATTCATTAAAAGGCACTTAGCCAGCTTTCAATTTGTGCTCAACACTGGGAGAGTTGGATGATACACAGTCTTACAGAGTGGTAGAAGATCCAGGTTAACAGAGTACTCATTTCAGCACAATGTGACAAAACCGTGAGAGAGATAGCAAGGCCATAAGAAGAGCACAGAGGAGGAGCACTTTATATTGGATTAGGAAGCTTGAGACAGGTTTCTTGGAAGAGGTGATGCGCGAGCTGAATTTAGAAGGATGAGTAAGTCTTAGATGATGTGGGGGAGGAGAGAGCATTTTCCTGGAAGAAGGAACAACATGTGCAAGGACTTGGAAATCTAAAGCAGCATTTCAAGGAACCATGAGTAGCTTGCAATAACTGTTTCAAAGGTGTATGTTGAGGGGTGGGTGGGAGGAAGAGAGACGTGTGGAGGTAGAGAGAACAAAGACATCAGGGACAATACAGCAAGAATATCTGAACTTGATTCAGAGAACTGTGTGTAACCCATAAGAAAACAGGGTGACAATGACATGGCTGGAGCTGTATTTTAGAAAGAGGGTGGAACTTATAGGAAGGAATTAGATTTGAAGCAAGAGACTCAGGTAAAGTCTGAGCAATAGAAATAGAGCATGAACTATGGTACTGACCTGGCCATGGGAGTCAATGGCCTTTGCAGAAGTTGAAAGCACAGAGCTCTGTGTACCAGTCTGGGAAACATGGGTAGGAGTGTGGATGTCTCTCAGAGCCTGAAAAGCACAGGTAAGTTGAGCGTGGTCCCTCCCCACTTCTGTTTAACCTTTTTTCCCCTACCTCCACCTGGATTGTAGATGTCTGCTAATGGTCCAGCTACTTTCAGGTTCTGGTAAGGGAAGCTGACATTATTCCAGGTCCATTCAGTTAAATAGATGACCAGTCCCACCACCAGTCATGTTCAGTCCATTATTTACTCTAACGGAACTCATTTAAAGCAGATTTTCACAAAATAGGGATCTCTTACTCACATTTTTTCAAGACCCCTAATTCCCCACTTGCTTTCTTCTAGAGCAGTGAATGGTGACCACCAGCAGCCTTCTCTGCTGGGTCATCTTCTCTAGCTGTTGTCCCCCCTCCCAGCACACATGGCATCATCTGTCGAAAGAGATGGATGATATTTTGGTCTTGGGATTTCCTCTTTGGAGCATGTCTGTCACTTCTCCAGTCTGTGATGAATGCATTCTAAAGAGCTTAAAGGCTGTTTGACTAAGGATGAGGTATCTATTTTAAGTTGAGAATTACTGACACCCAGGAGCATTTTTTAATAGAAGAGTATTAGGAAAAAAAGGTGCCCCTCTCTCTTCAGCAGCAGCATTTCTAGTCTAGCTAGTGATCCAGTATATGGTACATTTTGTGGCTTGTGGTTGATCATTAAAAAAAAAAATCGCCCCCTCCATTATTCATGCCCTTGTGATGTAACTTTGTAATTTGTCTCATCCAAAGGAAAGAGTCTCTCTTTCTCAGGGAATGGAGAGAACAAGTTTTAAAAGAAGAGAAAGGATGATTTGGGAGAAGATGTCTGATTTAATTGGTGCAGCATTTAGGGAGGGCAGATCTGAGTGTGTATGTCTGACTGGAGGATAGAAGGTACTGGAGCAACTTCAGA
Organism: Dolichotis patagonum; assembly: GCA_004027295.1. NCBI lineage: Eukaryota > Metazoa > Chordata > Mammalia > Rodentia > Caviidae > Dolichotis > Dolichotis patagonum. Next base: position 31,644 of record PVJX010005042.1, read on the forward strand.
CATAAGGAGTACTGAGAATCTGCTGGGGAGATAAATGTATTACTTTCCAATTCTGCAAGCAAGATCCCTGAGCCACACAATGTTGAAAAAGAGCAAAGTGTTAAAAACTTCACCCACTCATTCATTCAAAAAACATTAAGTGAACTTTTAATTTGGCTCTCTCAGGAACTGGGAGAGCTGAGAGATGTTAATAGATCACCTGTCTGAATCATGTGCCAATCATGGTTGAGATAAACTGAGCCCATCTCAGCTTACAGTAAAATAAAAATTTAGCAGAATCGTGGGTTAAATGCATACACAGCTCTGTTTCCAAATCTCTTAAATTTTAGGGTATTTGCTTATGTAGCAAAACTTAACTGTTGTATGATTTAAAGCTAAGAGATGATTCATTTGGTTTTTGTTTTCCTAGAAACTTCTTTAGACTTTCCCTGAAGATGGTGATGTCAAGGTTGATAGTGAGGTTAAGGTTAAAATGTTGCATTGCGGAGATCAAAGGAAGAAAACTTCATAAAGCAGAGGGAAATGCTTGGATTGTCACTTCTGGAATTCAGAATAACACCGTGGTTATTTAATTTTGTAAGGCTATGCAAGGAAGGCTAGACTCCACTAACCTTTAAAATTTAGAAGCTTACAAATATAATTAAAGGTATTTCTTTAATTTTTTACTGCCCTAGGTAACAATTGATTTGGTGATTTTTCTATTACCTTTTTAATAAAAATTTTTACCTCATAAGAACCTTATATTGAGCTTATTTATCACAGAAAAATTACCTTTCATTTTCTTCTGCGTAGTCTGTAAACTCTATATACTTTACAAAAATGAATCTTGTGGTACCTGGGACCGTGTGAAACTTTCAAAGACTCTCTTTGAAAATAACAATGTGAAATAAGAATAAAATATCAATTCAATATTAAAACTTTGCTATGTGCCAAAAAATCTGCTTAGAGCTCAACATTTATTATCACATGCAACCATTTCATCAGCCTCTAGGAGGAAGAAACTACCCTCATTGTTGACACTAGTTACTAATGTCACTAGTACTAGGTTACTGAGGCCCCCAAACCTCTTCAATGCCCAGGTTAATAACAGGTAGCTGTGATCTCTGAGGGTATTGGCCTCTGGGTAGCATACCCTTAGGCATCACTTCATATGTTACATTTCACTGAGTCTTAACCCACACTCTGCCACTGTTCTTCAGGATTGCTCCAGGGCCAGCCATTTAAATTCTCTGCATTTTAGTTTCTTCATTTTTTACAGGAAGGTGACCATATACTGATGTAGAAACCGGAAGCTAAAAAATGCCATGTCGTAATCCTATAGAGACAGATAGGTAAGGTCTCTGTGAGAGTCACAGTCCTTTGCACAGAGTGGGAAGTTTGTTTTTGTCCCCACAAAAATGGTCTGAGTAAGTAGGCAGTGCCTGGATCCCAACAGGTCTCTGTATCCCCTGTGTCTTTTCCCCAGTCCCCACACTAAATGTGAAAGGTGTTCTGTAAAGCTATGCGTCTTTAATAGTTTCAGGCTTTGGTTCACTACACTGAGCCTGAGCCATTTCCCATCCTAGCAGAAGACCAACCCCTTGTCCAGAAGCTCCAGGACAAAGTCATCTGTCATTGCTCTTTGAGAGACATAGATGCTTCAGAAACAAGAATGTTCAATGAAGAATAGAGGAGGCAAAATTTCTGTGAAAATAAGTGGTAGTTATTGAGTGGGAAGGCTCAAGAAACACAAATGTGGCGTGTGCAAACAGCGGAGGTGTTTCCTGAAGAACAATCCTTCAGGCACGCAGCAGATGGAATGAGTGTTTAGAAGCAATGAAAATTTTTTTTGGTCTGGGTCTAGAATTTTTCCCTTGTGTGATTGCAAGTAGTACTAACCACAATGTCATATCAGACATGCAGACCTTCACTGAGACACAGGGACACAGGGACACAGGGACACACACGGATACACATGACTCAAAAGGCATGAAAGCAGTTCCCATCTATATTTAATACATAACAAATATTAGAGAAGGGAAGGAAAATCAATAAATAATGCAAGGTAAGATGAATCCTCAACTCCTTAACAAGGAAGAAGGGAAAACGTCTAAAATGTCCACATCAGGCTTAAAGCCAGGGGCCCTCTTGTCTCATAAATCCTATGTAACAAGACACCGATTACCAGCCATAAAGAATTTCAGTCTCGCATTGTGTCATTTCCATAAATACAGTATATAAAGAACACAACAATGAGTGCTAACTCAGGTCACTAGGGAGAGGACAAATGTTCATAAAGGAGCTTGTGTTTTCAAAGTGAGGTTGTAAAACTTGTCTCAAAAGGATGTTTCAAAACTGCTCTGAAGAAACAAATACACACATATACCTATATATGTAATACAGAGAGAGAATTGTTTGCCTTAGTGTTTCCCCATCAGCAAGAATCTAGACTGCTGAGTAAGGAGGGACATGACTCTTGAGTTCACATTAACTCTTCTTGTTTTCCTATGTGTTTCCTAAATGACATCAGTGAGACCCCTTCTGGCCTCTGCTGCTGTAGAGTTAGGTTTGTGGGGTGACTTTAGTCCAGATAATCAAAGATGACTTATAGTTAGTAAGTATCTTTGTAACTGAAACAAATTTCTTCAGTATTTCTTGCCTAGGAACAAGAGCGAGAACCCTCTCTACTGTAAGGGGAAGCAAAGCACATTTTCTGTGTCTATTTTCTCTGAGCATTGTTAACTCCTTGACAGCTTAGACCACTCCTAATACACTCGTTCCATTCTCACCCTGTGGAATATGTAGCTCATAATGTTGAACAGCTACTTGTTCTTCCTAAATCAAGACTACTGGCTGTGGAGACAACTGAGTTGCCTCGTATCTGGGAGGCTGTCTACTGAGTCCTTGGAGATAAACATCATATCGTGCAAAGAATCACTTTCTTAAGGAACTTTTCCGAGAGAGAAAAAAACATCTCTTTTACCCCTTCCCAAACCAAAACACACACGCACACACACACACACACACAGACACATCAAAAACTTGGATTGTCTGCTTAACATTTCCACCTATCTTTCTAATCTGTTCTTTTATCTTGAGTTTTAGGCTCAGGCTAATCACCTATATCCCCAAGGATCCCTTAAGATCCATAGTGACAAGAGTTATAATTTAACTTGGGGATTCAGGGGTTTTAGCAACAGACCCAGATCCCTGTTCAAACTGACATTCATCTTGGCATCCCCTCTTCAGACTCTGCTCTCAAACACACAATAAAAAAAGCCACACACAGCACAGGGGTTACCTAGGCAACTCGGGCCCCAGTAAGAGTTCCAGACAGCTGAAGCTTAACATATTCAGTCATTCATTCATCATCCTCCCAGGCACTGTGCTGGATGCTACAGTATTTCAAAGGAAAACTGATGTCGATGCCCTCAGTGAGCTTTAAACTCTGATAGTGACTTGGAATTTGGTTAGATAGGAATTTTTCATGATAATATTTTCAAGGACTCATTAAAAAGAGAAAAAACAGGGACTACTTATCTTTTTAAAGGACAGATAAAATTGAAGGACTGGAAAATGGGGACTTATAGGGAAAGTTAGAGGAAGCACTATTATTTAGCATAGAAGGAAAAAGCTGACGTGATGACTTAATAAGAGTATTTAAGTGTAAAGAGGATGGACCCCATTATGGTTCTATCATCCATGAATTTATCTAAGATCCTTTTTGTACCAAATTTCCTTTTTTAGTCTGTGCTAGCTCTTGAAATAATGAGTTCCTTATGTGGACTCCCTGCTGGGTGAAATAACACACCCTGTTGCTTACTCTGAAAATTCTTCCTCTAAGCTTATGAGAACTTCCCCTAACTTTGACTTTCCAGGATTCAGCGAGGCAGTCTGTGTTGTGTTCCTTACTTACACCGAGTGTTATTTTGCAGGCTTCTTTTTTATCCTTCCTCAAACTTCTGTTTTTCTGAAAAATCCTTGTTTTTTTTCCTCATAGAGCAGACAGGTAAGGTTTGTTATCAAATTAGTTACACATTTTCCTGAGATTTCCCTGCCTCCCATGTGCCTTTTTGGATGTGTTAAACATAACAAATCAATCAGTCAATACCCTGTAACTCAATGATTCTAAACACATTGCTTTCTCACATTTTAACATTGCTAAAGTCAACATGCATCTTATAATCAATGGATAAAGAGCGATGTGTCAAAATTTAATTGGCAATATGTTTTTGTTGTGTGGTAGTAGAGAATGCATGCAGGGTCTTCTCTCTGATGTACATTCTCAGCTCTTCTTTTTTAAATTTTTTATTTCAAGGTAGACAATTTTCTTTCATAGTGGCTTTCAAGTTTATAATAACTGTTATCTTTTGTCTTCTTTTAGGTGCCAAGGCATAATGCTAATATTCATGAGTTAGCTCTTAGATGGCCCAAAGTTTAGCTAATTTTTGTATTTGCTCAGTGCTTATTTCAGTATTCTTTATCCACAGACATCTTTGTTGTGTAAGAGGCCAACTCTCATCAGTTCTCATCGACGCCAATCAGTAAAACTAGTGAAAAACCATTGTAATCTGTCTTAATTTCTTAATCTAGCTCCCTAGCAAACCCTTTAAGGTTTTCCCCCTCTGTTTCTATCTAGAAGTTTAGTAAAGAACCTCTTCCCCTCATCCTCAAAACTGAGTTTGAGAATAAAAGCCAAGAAAATGTGGTCGTGGTACTTTGTGCTCTTTAGGAAAAGAAATTGAAGAAACAGCATGACATTATTATCAGGTTGACCATGTCCCTTGAAAACTAAGCCATTCTCGAGAAAGGATTTTCAACCAAAGAACAGCTCTGTAATCGGAGCTTAATTGGAGGCAGAATCTGTTCAGCAAGCCTCTCGGCATGATTCTCCTTTCTATGGCAGATTGTGTTTTACTTTGCATAATGAGGCAATCTTTCTATTTACTGATTATTTCCTTATGTAACTTGAACACTGAAAGGAAGTCACTACTGAGACCTCAAACCGACTAATAAACATATTTCCAACTCCTAATGTGCAAAGCACTTAGGATGCTGGTCTTGCTCTCAGACTGAGGTTTGCACACAATATATGTCAAAGGTCTTAGTTTATCAGAAAACAAAGTTTACAGTCAGAGCATTTTACTTAGAAAGCCAGAAGGAAAAGATCAAGGTAATGTCCTCCTAACAGGCATCGTGAGGGTGTTAGAGAGGATGTGAACTTCCTAGAGCTGTCCTAATAATAACACAATTAACATTTGCATGTAATTTCATATTTATTTGCTGCTCATTAACACCATGATAGAAATAACTAAAATCAGAGCAGATGACTTGCAGAAAATCACACAGTTAATAATTGGCAAAGTCAATAATTAAACTAAGTTTTTTTTGATTCGCAGCAATAGCTATCATGCTGCCTCTCCAGCATAGTTGACTGTAGCTCAGGACTGACCCCAGGCTGGTGATAACCAGGACTAACTTCTACCAGTATTAGGTCCTCGATGGTTCAGATAAGGGAGATAATAACCTTGCACTAATTTCTTTAGATCATTTCCTCCTTCTTCTAATTTATATTGGCAGCATTGTATTTTACTTTGCATAATGAGGCAATCTTTTTATTTACTGATGATTTGGTAGCATTGACCTGATAAACCCCTGATGACTTTCCAGAAATGCTGCTCTTCCCCCATTATTTCTACAATATCTCTTTGCTTGCTTCCTGTGATAGTTGATTGAAGTTGTCAACTTGAGTAAGAAATGCCCAACTACAATGACTCAGCATAGTTCTGACTGTGGAAGACCCACCATAAGGAATATTGTCCCCAGTATGTTATAAAAGGGAAATGAGAAAGGAAGGATCACTCTGATCTTTGCATTCACCTTGGCTATCATCAGAGGAGCTCCAGTCTTTGCTTTCACCTTGGCTCCAGTCCTTGGCGTCACCTTGGCTGTCATCTCATCTCCTGACTTCTAGTGCAGACCCTTCAGTGTTCTATTGAAGATGCTTTGGCCTCTTGATACAGATTTGCAATGGGATGCTATAGTGAACTCCAGGCCTTTCACTGGATCCTTTGGCTCCCCAGTGCACAGACAGACCTTTTGAGCTCTTCCACTCCTGACGCTGCGGGCAGTCATTGTAAGACAATCTTGTAAAGTCTTATATATTTGTATATCTTATATTAAATCTGTTCCTCTAATAAACACAACTGATACACATCCTGTACAGAAGTTATCCTGATATATACCTTTTGCTTATTTATATCTGTTTACTGTTTCTCTATCTTTTGGAATATAAGACTCACATAGGCAGATATTATTACATACACTAGGACTTCATAAAAATCCTAAAACATAGACATTCAGAAAATATTTATTAAATAAACCAGTGCATAAACGATGCTCTAAATGCTAAATTTTCCAATAAATACCAGATAATAGCTCACTCTAAAGTGAGCACTTAACTATGAATTTTATTTCCTCAAACAAACCTGTGTTCAAGCAGTCATGGTATCATGTAGTTTCAACCTAGAGTTTTGACTCCTATTCTGGGAACAGCATATCATCTGCATTTAATAATACATTTACTGCATTATAAACCATGGCTATCTCATTACAACTGGAGGCAAATTAAAAGGAATGCCAAAAAGCACACTAGGGACCACTGCAGTGCTATAGTCCAGACTTCAGAATAGCAGTGGGCATGTCTATGCTTTCTTTTCTGGGTTAAAATAATTTCATGATTCTTGATCCTAACTCAATGAACCTTCTAATTTTTCCAAACTTATGGAAGCAACCTTGGAATGTGTTAAAGGAAAAAAGTTCTGCATTCATTATAACATGAACTTGTATATTCAGCAAAACTGAATCACTCCTCTGCCCATAAACCATCTCTTGTAAATCTCAGCAAAGCTTCAGGAAAAATCTCTAGCTTCTCTCAATAGAATTGAGTCCCTCTGTGTGGACATAGTGCTGGGTTGGTCAATGTGCTTGTTAAATTGACCCAGTGCTTATGTTTTAGTTAGAACTGATGACACTGACCCAAGTCAATACTACTTATCATTGTGCTTGATCTGATTCTCAGGATAACAACTGTGTACATCTGCTTCCAACAGGATGGATGGATGTAAACGCTATGGTAAAGCTATGTTGTAAATATAGGTATCTTGCTTACTGGTGGCAAACACGGACAACTATAAGCTTGCTCTCAGAACCTCTGCTCCAATATCTCTTTAACATATCCTTACAAACCGCTATCCTTACCAAATATATTACTTTATTTTTAAGGAATCCCATTCATTTCTCAACGAAAAATGTAAAGTCTTCACTGATACTTATCAACCTCTGGTAATAGGAACCCTGATATGGGGACACTTTGGGGTGTAAGACATGTTTTGCTAGAAATTAAAAGTCTCTGTGTCTTTGGATTATATTAACAGATAACAATTCATGGCTCAATAAAAATGAAATAATAATTTGTCTTTAGAACCATAGTGTGCTTGAGAGACAGACGTCTAAGATGATCATCTGTGTAGTCTAATAATCCAGTGGCTCCTCATTGAGCAGGTAGAAGTGAAGACCCAGAGAAATGCTGTGGCTTGTCCAAGGCCATACGGTTACTTAGACACAGATATGGTGTCTTTTTAAGGTTGCAATGAGTATGATCTGTGGACATGACCAAAGAGAGTTTGGCTGGGTTTGTAGACTGGCTCACTGGGGGAAAGGTACCTAAAGCTTGTTTCTGAGTGACCATCCTCAAGCTTTCTGAAGCTGTGGTTCACTTCACTACAACATACATGGTTCCTAGAATTAAGATGCTGTTTGTGAGCATTATATCACTGTTATCATTCTAGAATGTTATTTCACTGCATTGCCTTGGATTGGTGGGATGGGGAGTGATGGTGATTGAAGGAAGAAAGAAGCAAAGAGAAAGGGAGGCGTCTACATTCCTAGAACAACTGGGGCATTGAATGTTCACTCCTTGCTCCAGCTGGTCTGAACATGAAGAGGAATGTGCTGATAAATCTCCATGTCTGACCCTGGAAGCAAAATACTGTAAAAAGAAATTCTGTCCTGATGTGTTCTAGGAAGGCCTTCTATTTTACATTAATTGCAGAGGTTTTAACCTATTGGTCAGAGCTCTTGGTTTCCAAAAGCAACATCTGTGCAAGGAAAATTTTTTGGATATATTTAGTTTAATTTGATTAAGTCTTGAGATCACTCTTGAGAATTGAATGTAAAACGCTGTTCATTATATTATTTGACAACTGAAAAATAAAGTCATATTATTAATGGTACTTACATGATGGGTCACTGGAAAAATTAGATTTCATTCTTTTATTTAAGAATTACTCTTTTTTGCTTTCTTGAGGAATGAGGACAAGTAGAATATGTGCAGATTTGAGTTAACAAGGAAATTGAAGAGAGATTCTTGCAGAGGTTTGTTCTTATATGCCCAACTTTGGTCTTTTCTTATTTCCCATATGATTATGCATTGGGTGCTTTACACTTTTGGAAGTTTAGCTATTTTGTCTGATTCACATCCTGAATCACTTTATGGTATAATGTGCCAGTAGGCTAAGCTGCATCACTGACTCTCTGAAATTCCTTCAAATGTGAATCTTTTAATGTGAGTATATAATGACTTTGTGAAGAATTATCATCAGTGAAGTGATAGAAGTTGGTACAGCCAACAGCTGTGTTAAGTTTTCCCTAAAAAAATATAGTTCACCATCTGAACTGTAGTAATATTCTGAAGTGTAATCACTCTAAGGAGCCAGAGTATGACCATGTCATCAGTTAAACTGGATGTGAAAGGACCAGGACTTAAATCATTCAAACCAATAAAAAATTTGCCAGGGTTAATATGCTATAGACAAATGTCCAGGACATGGTGACTTGCTTCTGGGATGTCCTTCATCCTGGTAATGGGGACCAGCTAGGCTTTGAAAGTCATGGGCTAATTCTAGTAAATATCCAATATAAGTGGATTTTGGAGCGAAAAACAGAGAAGTGTTGCTAAAAGCTTGTGTGCTAAAACAAGACTACCTATATTAGAAATGTGGGTCCATAGGAAGAAATCTTCCTATTAGATCTATGACTTCACACAAGTCACTTGTACCTCAGATTTCTTATCCATTTTCCATAAAATAGGAACAATAATATTAATAATCTAAAAGGATGTTGAAAAAATGAAATATATTAACGCATGTAAATCATTACAATAATTCCTAGAACATTAACTCAAAAATGTTACACTTCCAATTAATGATAATTAGTTCAAACTTCCTACCTAACAGCAATGTTGAACAGGAAACATACCATGAAAACCCATTAATTTCTTGGTCTTCATGAAAACTACTCTATAAGTACAGTGGAAAAAAAATCATTGATTTAGAAATCTCTTGCAACTAAATTACCTTAGGGATTTTACCTCCTTAAAATTCAGTTTGTTATTTATAAAATGAAGGAGTGGTATGCCCTTTGTTGGATTGTAATGACAATTAAATGACATCTTTGCCATGGTTTTAATTTGTTCTCTATATTCTGGCTTTGGACATTTAATCCCCAAGTTCATATGTTAATGATATTTGGAGGTGAGGCTTTGGAAGGCAGACAGGTTTGGAAGAGCTCTTGAGGGTAGGACCCTGATGATGACATTTGTGGGTTCAAAAGCAGAGATGGAGACAGGAGGATCCCTTGTACTTCCAGCTTGGATGACCTAGTGACACAGTGACTCCCTGTTTCAAAATAAAAACATTTTTTAAAAAAACCTGGGGATATAGCATAATGCAGAGGCACTGAGGTATGCCAGACCTTGTGCTAGACACCTGGGATATTGCAGAGAAAAGGCTCTATAAAATTAACTTGCAGTGTATTGGAAAGCTCAGGCTTAGTGGGCAAAAGACTCTTATTTTGATATTCACCGAGGTGCAAGAGAAAAGATTGGTAATTATCATCTTTTGAAAGATAGGAGCCAAAGAAGTTTTTGACTGAGAAAGATGTTGCCTTTGAATTCTCTTCTGTCTGTCCTTGAGTTGGTCAGTTAAGCCCCATCACATCTTGGCACCTGAATTGGTTCCTCACTTTCCATGGGCAAATAGAAGTTGAAGGGCGCTGTATGCACTGAGTAGGCTAATTTTAAAACCCTGTCTATCTTCATGGCATAAGATCTTCAGATGAAGTTCCAGAATCTTTTGGGACTCAATACCAAATAGTAGTTCTCCCTAAGAACTTCGTCGCTGACTTCGCAGAAATTTGAAAAGGTGGCTGCAAGCCAATGTGCCTTGTAGAGCTCAGAATCATGAAGCTCTTTCTTTGGGATCTTATAGTTTTATCTTGTCAAAGCTACCTCAAACCAAATGAAGGATTTATTAGATGAAAAACTATGTGTGGATAAATGTATGTGGTGGTAGCAGAAAAAAATGTGAGCCAGGAATTGGATGAATCTAGTTAGGAGAGAGAAGTGGTTATTTCTGGAGGCAGAAACAATTTGGTTCCATCTTCTGAATATCTGTCTGACTTTAAGGGTGCTAGGGTTATATCCTATGCCTTGGTTTCCCTAACTGCAACACAGAGATAATAACATTTGCAACTTTGCAAGAGTCAATCTAATTAAGTTTACTTGAAAATGTTCTGGGAGAGACGAAGAAAGCGTTGTTCTATTATCATGCTAGGTGTGACAAGTGAGAAGAGTTTTACAGACAGAGAAATGGCAAGAAAAAATAAGTTACATGTTTCCTGGGTATCTACTTATGGTCTATATTTTTGCTGTGTACAAGCTAAAACAGGAAATATAGGAGAAAAAAGGAAAGCATTAATTGAGTATGTGAGTGCCAGACATTTTTCACACATTATTTAATTAAATCTTGATAATATTCTTAAGAGGTGGTAGTTTACTTGATGTACAGTTTGCAGATAAGTTAACAGAGACTCTAAAAGTTTAGAAGGCAGATAAAGAATAGGAGGAAAAAAAACCTATCACATCTTACCAAGCTTGTTCTTCAGATCTGTTTTCCATTCTTTCTTCAAAAGAGGAACAAGAACAAATCTTTATTCCAAGAAGCTCAGTCTACAAGAGTAGGAAAATGTTCTTGTTAGGTGGATGTCGTGGTTTTCCTAGTTATACACTCTGTTGTGCAATTAGAACTTTCTCTGCTTCCTTATGTCTGAATTTAATTCTTAAATTTCCAGTTCTATCAATGCCAAATATTTTGATCTTGCATATTTTAGTTAACTGCAATCACTTCTACCATTTTCCCTGAAGTTTTTAGATAGTCAGTTTAGGAATTTTTGCTCCTTTGCTTTCACTCAAAGGTTTTCTAACTTCTAAGCTCTTGAATAATTTTCTGTTATTTCTCTGTGTCAGCTGACTCATCTTGCTCACCTTTGATGAGGGGAAATTAATCCACTTCTATGTTCACTGTTTCTATGTTGATTCTCATATCCCCAAATTGTCCAAGCCCCATGCCACCATCACTGTGCAGCATGACATTCATGACATGAATGCCATGTTCTCAGTTTTCATTTCAATATATTATGATTCTTCAGGACAAAATTAGATTCATCACCTAATATTGTTGATGATTGCTAATATACACCAATACCCTATGTAAGATGACTCTGGGCTTTAGCTGACACTGGAGAGCTCTCTATATGCCTACTTCAAAGAGTTATTTTACTATCCTATCACAATTATTTAATAGCATTAAAGTTCTCTCTTACATCTCAGTTTTTCAAAGAATCTTTAAGTCAAGGACATTAGGTGTCTGGCGCATAGCAGAATGACTAATACATGGTGAGTGGTTAATAAATGCCTATTTTAAAATCTAATAATGGATTCATGAACACTAAGACAAATACTTAAAAGTCAAAGACAGGTCTTTCTGGCTGAAGACCAGGAAGTAATATCTAGAATTCTTCCTTGAAGATCTTATTTCCACTTTACCCACTTTAAATAATAGAAGCACACAGGTTAAGTTAAGAGAGAAAGATAGAAAATCCTATGGGAGGTTAACTGGAGAAAGAAACAAGGAGACACCTGTTAGGTAGTAACTATGTGTGAGACCCGACCTTACCTCATCTGAGGTGACTACAAGAAAAGCTTTCTTTATGTTGATACAGTTTCAATTTTAAATAATAGAAAAATTTTATTCTTACAGATTTATTCAAAAACATCACTTTGGACTTTTTAAATACTTCCTACTAAAACTCAAGAGAAACATAACGACAAGCTATTCACTTATATAGAGTTTTCTGGCTCCTGGTGTTAAATCCAAGTCTAGATTCCACCTAGCTACAAATTCTGGGTAGAATATATAGGAAAAAGGAGGAAAGTGGGGAAATGTTCATTGGACTTCTATTAAATACTAAACACCTTTAATCATGCTATTTCAAATACTTTATAAGATGGGTATTATTATACTCATTTCACAAAAGAGGAAAACAAGGCTCAGAATGTTTAGAAAATTTGTGGCAGAGTCAGGTTTTGCTCTGAGGTCAGTGTGTGTGCAGGGTCTGCATGTGCTGGGCACATAGCAGGGCCTAGAGACTGAGTTAGAAAATGAGGCTTAAGGTCCACTGAGCAGAAAGCAGGACAAAACCATGACTAAATCAGACTTCAGGACTCAGTCAGGCTTCTGTACACAAGAAATCTGATGGCAGGAGTTGGTTAAACACATAGGAAAAGGCAGAACTGAGACTTCACATCTTGGAAAAGAGTTCTTGATGGTTTAAAGTCATCATAGCAATGTTCGTTGCTCTGACCATTGATCCTACCTCAGGGACTCTCTGCCTCATACCTAGTGTGAAGGACCCTGTTTGGCATGAGCAGAGAAGGCTGGTAAGCAAGTGAAACCTGAGTCAATAGATGCCCCCTTTTTGCAGAGGCCTCAGACCTTGAGTAACTCAAAAATGAATTTGATGAAATATAGCATCTAAAGCATTGGAAATAGAAGTTAGGGTAAAATCTTACCTCGAAGATAGGAAATATGGGGATCAAAGGTAAGGTAGTACCCATGGATATGCTTGAAAATAAGGTGATGATGAGGAATTACATAAATGATAGACTTCTTGATATGAAATTCAAAGTTTCAGAAGAATTTAATGAGATTGGAACACATAGAATGTAATTTATCTTCCATGTAACTGATAAAACTAGGATCTATATACTGGATTTGTTGAATGTTCTTAGTAGTACTTACACAAGTCAATGACTCTTATTGTTTCTCAAATGAAAAAGAGTGAACCAGTGGTGAAGATCATTATGCTGTGCATGGTTCTCTGCAAAGATGCAGATGCAGAAAGGATTGGATTGTGAGCTCACATGCAAAGGGACTGCCTCTCCTCATTCTTATTGATGATGTTGGAGGATGTGTACTTTAGAATGACCTAGTTTTTATAAAAGTGTGAATTTTCTAATGTTGTTCTTGGCTGTTCTCAAATTATCCCATTTGAAAAATAAGACAGTGCTATTTCCACTTATACTCCCAAACAGATAAAAATACAGGAAGTTCATTCATTGAATCAGTTTTCTGGCAGTGACAAAGTTTTACATTTAGTAAAGGTAAGACCAAAACAGAAGACCAGGGGAAAAAATGGGACCTGTGGAGCAAGTCTGGTAAAAAGGGAGGGAAAAGAGAGAAAAAATAAAAATAAAAACACACCCCACAGTGTAGAGTGGGCCACCATGAGGCATGATAACCCACTGAACCATTTTTAAAGCCAAAGTACACAAACCTACAACAGGCCTGACCTGTTGACGTCTGTACTTTGCAATGTTAGCATCTGCCTTCCTTTAATTATTAATGGTGGCAAAACAAGTACCTGAAGAAAAGCATACCTTGGCCCTAGGGTGGGATTTTCAATTTCCTATGAAACATCCAACTCACATCCCACAATCAGTTTCTTTCTGCTCCCTGGGCTGGTGTATAGATATTGGTTTGAGCGGAAGAGCAGTGTACTCCTGGGGTGGTGTTTGGAACCACTGCGCTGCCTTATTGAATACCAGCCAGAGCTGCAAGCCCTTGCTATGGTTTTTTACACATCTACCGCAAACATCAGATTTTATTAACAGGGGAGACAGCTTTCTAATGAAATATTGCCCTCAACTTCCTTTTATATTTGGTAATATCCTGAACTCTTTATCCAAATGAAGCATAAAGCACTTACAACTGTGTTTTGCCATTGCACTGACCGAGGAATATATTCATTTGCAGCAACATGGAATTCAATGGAGTGGAAAATAAGCTCTGAAAATTGCTCTTGCCATGAAATTGTATCAATAAATAGGAAAAGCCCATTTAGATTTCACTGACCAATCCCCCCCCAACCCCGCCAGTGGCGGAAATTAATATGGCCAAGTGGTGTGTTTTGAAGGAAAGAATATGGAAACCCCAGGTCATGGGCCAGCCTTGTGTCAAGGCCTGCCTGGTGCAGCTAGCTTATTTGGCTTCACAGAGTAATAGAGGATCCCTTCATGGGTGTGTATTAGAGACTCTAGGGGAGGGGTGCAGTAAGCTTAGGGAAGTGGAAGCCCATGGGAGAGAAGCAGGAGTAGAGGCACTAAGACACCCACCTGTAGGACGTAGACCACACTCTTACCCTTGCAACGCTGGGTCTGCACAACTGAAAGCTTTCCCCAAAGGCAGCCAGTCCAAGATAAGGAAATGAAAAGCAGCAGACCCAGACTGTACCTCTTTGAATCAGTGTTGCTTCTGGCTGTTAATTTCAATATCCATAGTCTTACAATAAAATTCTAGCAGACATATCCAAAAATAAACACATGGTTGATGTGTGGTTCTTCCATGTGGAGATGAATAAAACATCAAGTTCAGGTGTGAAGTAGTCAATTATGATGTTAAAAATTTGTGGAAACTACAAAGACTCGTGACTGATGATATGGAAATGGAGTTAAACTAAGAATCAAAACTGACAGTTTCTGCATGCTTTAGGTAAACTGTGTAATCATTGTGAAATCAGTGGCCACATTTGTAAAATGGGCCTAATGAAGACTGTTCTGTTTTGGTCTCCATTGTAATCAAATAAGGTTTTGTAGGTGAAAGCAATTGTGATGATCTATAAACATTTAAGGTACTATTATTTTACACCATTAGTACTGATATTGAAGAACAATAATTTTTCAGTAAATTATACCTTTAGAAACTACTTCTTTGTAGTTATTACAAAGTTCATTACAAAGCATTACAAAGTTCTGCCAGTTATTAGTGGTAGAATTATGGGGTGAAAGGTGATACATGGGGGAGTCTGCAGACCTGGATTCCAGAGACTTTGGTAGAATACAGTGAACCGTTGGGTAGCTACATCCATATCTCTACTTTTTACAGTGAAATAGTTGCACTGAATGATCTCTATAATTTCTTTTCAGCATCAGAGTTTGTAAGTATTTGATCAAAAAAGTATCTCAATTCAAACGCAGATGTTAATCTAGGAGTGAAGAAGCATATGTTTTCATTTTAAAAACAAGAAGATCACAGTCCTCTTGTGATTTGATATAGAAGGACAATGTCAGGGAGAAAACTTTGGAACAGTTTTCAGAGCACTATACTCCCTAGGGTAGACTTGTCTTAAATCAAAATCACAGTACTTGGGCTCTAACTGAAACCCTCCAATTTCCCACTTTTATTTCTCCTTTGAATCATCTGTCCAATGTCAGTGAAATTTGCTGGAGGTAACAGAGTCTCTTTCTTTCCCAGATACCCATTGAGATTCTTAAGTGTTGGCAAAGTTATAAAAACCATTTTTTCAGAAGGCCCATTGCCACCCAAGTAGAGGCTGGTGATAACGCTGTACCATCTCATCTCCTTGCCAGCAGAGGATCCTTTGGACCACCTTTTAGTTGGACATGTAGAATAACAACCAGGAGAGGAGTATGCCAGGCCTCCTGCTTGGTGGCTAAGTATCCTCCTTGCAATCTAAATGGTTGCCAGGAGGACCTGACAAGTTGTAACTCCATGTGCTGCTCAGCACCTCATCTTCTCCCTCTGTGAGCTGTCGGCAGACTGTCCCTTCCACCCTGCAGGGATTCTGCTGCTCTCATTATTCAGAGTTTAGCAGATGATCACACAGACTTGTAGCAGGTGGAACACGGAAAGGAACACTGACTCGTAGTCTGTGTCCCATTAGCACTGTGGGTATAGGGAGTCTGTACTGTGTTCTGTAGCTCCAATTACTTGCCAATTGTACTCTTGGAAAAAAGTACAACTCCTTAATCAAACTTTGGAAAACTTTATCAATGCAGAGCGAACAATGCTCGTCACAGTCTAGCGGTCTCCAAAATGAGCTGCCTTGACTAACGGGCATATGGTATCTCTAGAGGTCAGCCAATACAGTGAGTCAGTAGAGGAACTATGTGAAAACATTCCCTTTGTAAGAGCCCAAACAATGCCCATCAAAACCCATTTATTACCACGCATGATCCTGTGCCCTCCCCAGGGGAGAGGAGAACTCTGCCAGTCAGTTTTGTCTACAAACCTGCATTTGTATGTAGTAGGATGATGAGGAGCCACTCAGCTGCACAATACCTCTAACATCACGGGGAATGAGAGGAGGTGCTTTAGCTTGATCCTCAACCAACAGAACCACTTTTATATTTTTGGAGTGTCCAGGAAAAAAGAGAGTGGCTTTTCTTTCATTAATTGGACATGCGCTTCACTATATGTGAACCTGATGATCTTCACCTGGCACACATTTTAGCAGGATGGAAATAGAATTGGATAGTGAGGGTAAAACTGAAGCAGCTACCTGTGGCTTGGTTTGGAGAGAATAAAGTCCTCTGAGCCTCTCAAGTGGATATAGAGAAAGGAAGTTTGAACATTCTTACCATTAGTTGGCAGAGCTGGCAGACTTCCAGAAGAAGAGGTCTTGTTCTCATGAGAATGTGGTTTTGATCCACTACTGAGATGCATCAGAATAAATCACATCAGAGCTTTTCAACTACTATAGGAAGAATTTGTCCAAGTTTCCCAAAGAAAGGCATCTTCCACCAACATAGGGGCATCAAAGGCTGCAATTAGTGAAGAGAGCATCCCAAAGGTACCGAGGCTACAATTCCAAACTCTCTACCCCAGTACAGGGCAGAGGTTGGGAGAAGGGAAAGATGAAGGAAAGGAGGGAGGAATGAAGAGAGAGACAGAGAGTGAGGAAGAAGGAGGAGAAAAAGAGGATGAGGAATAGAAGAAAGAGGAAGAGGAGGAGGAGGAGGAAGAAGAAGGAGGAGGAGGAGGAAGAGAAGAAGAAGAAGAAGAAGAAGAAGAAGAAGAAAAGAAGAAGAAGAAGAAGAAGAAGAAGAAGAAGAAGAAGAAAAGAAGAAGAAGAAGAAGAAGAAGAAGAAGAAAAGAAGAAGAAGAAGAAGAAGAAGAAGAAGAAGAAGAAGAAGAAAAGAAGAAGAAGAAGAAGAAGAAGAAAAGAAGAAGAAGAAGAAGAAGAAGAAGAAGAAGAAGAAGAAGAAGAAGAAGAAGAAGAGAACAGTCTCCCTCTTTTCCTCCTCATTCCTTTAGTTGGGGTCAGGCTGAGCCAGGTGAGAAGGAAGGACATGAGAGGTTGATGGCTTAAACTGTGTTACTGATTAGAACTAACCTGAAGTGTTTATTATGAGACAGTGATCAAAATGCTAGGGAATCTGCTCCACCTATCACTGGAATGTGAAATTTAATGTGGTTAAAGGCACTGATTGAAAAAAAATCACCTCTCTATATAATTCTATCTCAGTGAATCAGACTTGCAGATAAACTAGTTATGTACAGAAAGATATAGTGTTGTTTATGTTTTTATATTAATAATGTCATAATGTATATATCATAATTTTTTTCTCCCTCAGTAATATGTCTCAGAGTTTTTCGCATGTCAGTGTATTTGGACTTTGTTGTTATTTATAACTGCTGCTTGATCTTCCCAGTACTGCATTCCTAGATTGCATGTAGCCATTTTGTGATGATGGGTTTTCAGCTGTTATAGAACAGCACAGAATATAAGAAAGGTTAAGATCTAGCATAGGTCTCTAAAGTAGGGCCATGACTACTTTCCTACAAACTTGTCCATGATGTCTGAATTCCTGATGATCTTTAAAGACTCAATGCATATGGAAATGGGAGAAGACGGCAGAAGAATTTCCAGGACATTATTGCCCCCTCCTTTTTGTCTTCCCATTTACTGGTTGAAGGGAAGCTAATGATTTCAATTCAACTGTCTTTTTTTATTCACTTGGAGCTGAAGTGAGTTCATTACTTCTCCTTCCTAATTTGTTCCTGTAATTCTGTAATAAGGAACCAGTAATGTCAGAGAAGTACTTCAAGAATCTTGTACTCGAAAAGAAATGGAAGAGATTTGTTACAAACTTAAGGATTTATTAAAAGAAATCATTCTCATGTCAGTGAGGTATAATGTTTCATAGGCTTCTGTCATATACATATATTCAACCTCTAATTTATGTTTTAAAGTAATAAATTCATAACAGCAAGAGATTTGATATTTTTCTGGTGATACTTTGCCTCACCGCCAGTAATTGCCAAACAGATGTAAGGGTATCCAAATACATGTAGGTGATATTAAGCATAAAATTCTGAAAACAGTACCTATTAATGATTTCACATTTTGTGGGACTCTAGTCATCATGGTCAGACATCCACAAATACATAGTGCACTCCTCCTCATCTGAAGAGTTTTGTTTTCATTTTTCTGTGATGCCAGTATCAGACTTTTATTCTGTAGGACTTTCTAATATATCTTTTTGTTTTTCCCCTAAAAGTTAAAGAATCTGGTATTGCCTTTTCTCCTGCTATAAGTCAGGGTGTGTTTCATTGCTTTTTCATTTGTCCTTTCTGTTTGGTTTTACCCACTTCACAAAATCTTACTGTTAAATTTTTAGCAACAGGTATTATTATTAATATTATTATTATTATTATTATTAATAGTAGTAGTAGTAGGATTTAACATATACCCAGATTGGCTAACTGATGCTATGTATTTTTAGCACATGTTGGGAGAAATGACCACAGTAGGTACATTCTCCTGATTTATAATTCTCTTTTAGGCTCTTATTTGTAGGCAGCATTCAAGTGCCACAGATGGCCACTGGGCACTGATACAAATGAAGAAAAGTCTAATTCCACCAGAAGACTGAGACCCCAGGTAAGCCCTCTGCCAATGACTTCTTTTAACTCAGAAGAAAAAAAAATATAAATCACTTGGTGATTCTGGCAATATTTTATTGGGAAGATTTATGAGATCACAGGCCCAGATGAGAAAGTGAGAACTATAGAGTCCATTCTCCTGCCTTTGGGAAGGTCAGCAGCTGGCTGCTCAGGTAGCATTGCTGCCCTCTCTTACTATAGTTCTTCAGAATAAAGATAGTAGTCCTTCTTCTGAACAAATAATTTTAACACTGAGTAATCCTCACTGTCGGGGAATTTTTCTTTTACTTTTTCTGAGAATAAGAGCTGGAAACTGTTGGCCTTGTCTCTCTGCATCCACGATCCCTGCCTGGCCCTTGGCATTGGTAGAGAAAGGTAATTTGCTACATGCAAAGGTACTGCCCTTTTTTTCACCCCATTTTAGTGCCCGATTCTTTTCTCCATTCTTTTTTCAGGTGCCCACAATCAGATCTAGACAGGTTAGTCTGCCATTTTTCACCATGGCCAAATGCTGAGAGAACAATTAGCATTTTGTAAGAATAGGTGTGTGTGGAAAAGATGGATGGCTTCTTTTGTCCATGATAGACTCCTACTCACTGAACATCCGTAAGAGAGATTTACTTGAAAATTCTGTTTGGGTCAGTAGGAAAGTAGATGTAAACTTGAGTAGCTTCCATAGAAGTGAGGGCAGGAGGCTCTGTGAATCTGCTGCCTCTCTCAGCCCACAGTCACCAGGTCCCTCACTGCTTGACGTTAGGCAAAGCTTGTACCACAGTTACGTTCTTTGTGATGATTCCAGCCACACAAAGCTCCTCAGGAAAAAAAAATATCCTGGCATGGTCACCTGACTCACATTAGTATGGCAGGGGACATCCCAAGTGTTCAGAGTGTATCTTTTCCTTTGACAATTTAGCCTCTCAGCATCTGTAGCTACTCTCATGAAGAGCAATCCTAGAACTTATATATGACGAGTGCTCACACCACTCGTTTGATGGATACCTGAGATTTCAGTCTTATTTTTTAAATGAAAAATATGTGTTAATAGTATTAGGGAAGCCATGTCTTTAAGTCTAGATTTTTTTCCACTACAAAATAACAGAAGTAGCATTATGGAATTCTTCAGACTATAAAAAGCATTGAAAAGTTTTGCAAGAAACATTACCCACTCAATGAAAGACCAGAATTTTAAAACTGAATATTTTTCTACTGAGCTGCTATGATGTACTACACACGTAAGACACTGCTAATCTCCAAGAGCTTAGCCATCCCAGAGAAAACGTTCACAGTATGTGAAATGGGGTACTAAATAATATCATGAGGTGATGAGCCAAGTCAGGGGATGTTGGGAGACCTGAAAGATGAATGAGATTGAGTTAGGCAGCAGGGGAGAGGAAGGGCCAGGGAAGGTGGTGAGATAAGAGTGTGTAGCCTCTCCAGGGAACCATGTGCTTTTGTAGAAAGTAGAGTGTGAAGAGGGGAGAGATAAGGTGTGATGTTGGATGGATGGGATGAGGGACCGTGCTAGTCTTTGGCTGTGAACTGGAAGGCAATAAGCCTTACTGCAGGACAAAGGAATTGTAGTTGTGATTTCAAAAGTCATTCAGCCAGTGGAGGGAGAGTTTTGAAGAAAAATAAACTGAGGGAGACAAGGTTGGAGGCAGGGAGACCAGAAGGCTATGGAAAGTAGTCATGAGATAGACTGAGTGGTGTAAACTCAGGTGGTAGCCTTGGAGAAGGAGTGAGGGGATTAATATAGCCATATTACAGAGAAGAAGCAATAGGGTTTTATTGACTGGTAACTTCAGTGGAAGGAGAGAGGATCAAAATAGAAGGAGCTTCCAGTTGTAGTTCTTGAGGAAAAGACACTGAGATCAGTTATAGATATGTGGATTGTGAAATATCTATGGGACATCCAAGACACAATGTCCAGCATCAGTCTGGAGCTTGATACTTGGGAGTCATTGCCATATGCATGTCAGCCTTTGTATGTATGTGCGTATGTCATCTTGCATTACCTGGGATATGTGCAGCATAGCAGAGAACGTGTGCATACCGCCCTTGCTTCCCTCTAGAGTAGGCAGTAATCCTGTGTTTAGCATTTACAATGTGATTTTCTCCTAGACAGTGGTAGACAAATACCTTCTTATTCTGCTTTCCAAATTTTTACAGATTCACACCTTTCATTATTACAGTCTCATCAGTACAACATAATCCATTTCAGTTTTCAGGATGATGTGACAAATGTCTTTTTTCCAGTAGTATAAATAGATGCCTAAATGTGGGCAGTGGCCATAGTTAATGTGGGTATTAACTATGCTCATGCACCAAACTAAAATGAGATTAAAAGAAAACCCCTTTTACTATGTGTTGATGTCTCTGAGGTGGCTACGGAGTGACAACTCCTTGCCTCGTTACCAGATGTGGAGGCGGATTGTTTTACTTTTCTTCCTGTTCCTTGACTACCAGAACTAGATTCTGAAGCCTTTGTCACTGAGTTGGTTTGCACAGAGTAGTTCAGCCCTGACCACTTGTGAATTGTTGTGAAAACGTACAGAAGGGGCACAGAGACGAAAGGCGGCTTTCAAAACTTGCTATTGCGAGACTTGTCAAAAGACTAAATTTTTTAGATTTTTGAGAAACACAAATCAGAGAAGTAACTAGATGTGTGTTGGCATTCCCAGGGATTCGAATATTCTGAATGAGGATGCTCTCAATCAGTATCTGTGCCATGTCTTTGATTTCCTTTGAGACCCTGGGAGTGATGATAACTCTGAGCACCAATTGTGCACAAATTTTTTCTCTTTTGAACTAGATCAGTGCCAATAGGTGTCTCCTGATTTGCAGACACAGGCTTTGTTGAAGCAAAGGGTGTTCCATGTAGAAGCATTTGCATTCTGGGTGCTAGCTTCTAATCTTCCATAGCGTCTTCATTTTCTGGGATTCAGTGGAGAAGCCTCACATGGGATATGATTCTGAGATCGTTTTTATGATATTTTACTTGAGCTCAATTTGAGACCTCTGGGATGTAGATGCTTATATACAAGAGATGAACCTAGCCCATATTATCCAGATACTTATGCCATTTCTCTGCCTTTTTTCACTAGAGAAGATGGGACGCAGTGCTGGTAGAGGTAGAGGCTCTGTGGGCAGGAAGGAATTGCTGATATGAGCTGAACTTTCATGACTCACCTCTGGCTACTTTGACTCCAGGGACATGGCTTCTATACTAATAACAAATGCTGCCAATCAGGATATCATATTGAAAGCTATAGTACATTGTGTCCAGAATATTCTTTGTTTAGATGGCAAAAATGTCAAGGGAAAAGAAAAGATATAACCTTAGTCCAGTGCACTGATTGAACTCAGGGGAGCTAGCTGACTGGAAGCAGGTGAGGGAGGGCAAAAAGCAATTTCTAGTTTCTAAATAGAAAGATGGTAGTCAAAATGAGTTCTGGGGACAGACATATAAATTGAAAAGAAAGGACATATGAATTCATTTTGGAGTTCATAGGGGTGCTAGAAACAGAAATTAAATAATTATTAAAAATGACTTAAAGATTTTTCTTTAAGAAGTATCCAGTTTGGCTCTTGTGCCCAAGCAGCCAACTGCAGAGGTGAAGAAGGGGATGACTCCTTGAAACTGAAGTGGAAGCTGATTAATCCAGAAACAGCAGCCTGGCATTAATGGTGCATAAGTACAAGTGAAGGTGGCAGGCAGTTTCCCGGGCACTGGCACTGCCAGGGGCATTGCTGGTATGTTTCTGCATACATTTCTGTGTAAGTTGGAGAAGCTGCAGGTAACTTCAGTGATTTGGAAGCTAAGAGAAACCCCAGTGAATAATTGTTCATTCTGGCATCATTCCCAGGTTCATACAGTCAGAGAAATTAATTATTGCTTAAGATTATAAGCACCACTATGCACTATGGCAGAGTATGTTTCAGATATTTTAGTATCTGTCTGTGTATCTCTGTCTGTCTGTCTGTCTGTCTCTCCCTCTCTGCCTCTCTCTCTCTTTCTCTCATATACACACATGTGCTTACACCTGTAAGTCATATGGACGATAGATGCCTTCTCTGGATGATCTACAGTTGTGGTGGTTTAGGTCACTACAGAACATAACAGGAAGAAAATGGAGCTCCCTTGGAAAGATGGTAACTAGCTAAATAGGAGTCTGCAAGACTCTTAGGGTTGGTGGAATCCAGTGCCTAAAGTAAGTAGCTCTTCTTAAGTAAGAAGAGCAACTATACAGAACAGGAGAGTTAGGACACAATACCCTTTTGAAGACTAGAGTAAAAAATGATAAGAAAATTATTATGACCCCTTTCATTTGAACTATATCTAATTATGCTTGACCATGACTCTCTGGGGCAAATATTTTTCTCTGCTCTCTAAATCAGATTCCTAAAAGTAGAGCCCAAGTCAGAGATCTGAATGTATGTGATGCATAAAAGGGATCTTCTAAAGAGAAATAGGGCAGGAGAAAGAGCTAAAAAAGCATTTGGTCTCAACCTGATTGCGTGGGCTTTCTGGGACATTAGTTGACCCCAGAATGTGGATAGGTATGACTCAGTGTCTTGGGTGAGTTGGTCTCTGCTTATCCTAGTGCAACTCTCCAGAGAGCAAGAGTATCTGACACTTACAGATGCTGGGTGTAAAGAGGATTTTGGAGGAACTTATAGCAGACCCTATCATTTAATTGAGAGATGGAGTAACTGAGATTAAAGATAAGCCTTGTGTGAACTATCCAACTAGTCAGTGACAGCATGGCTCACTCATGTTTGAGCAGTGACTCAAACATGGTTAGCAGAGGTGACAGCCTGGAGCTTGACTGGTATTTACTCCATATTATTCTGTCTGTGCATGAGACTGGGTCCACTGTAGTGTTAGTAACCACAACCCAAATTAAAACCCTGCATGAATCCTGACTCTGGAAAAGATGAGCACATAAGTAAAAGTGAAGATCAACTTGTATTATTGGACTAGAGTTTTCCATAGACCTCTCATATCCATATGCCTTTTTAAAAAAAGGCATTGACTGCTGCTATTTCTGGCCATCTTTTTAAAGATAATTGTTTTTCTAACAGCCTTGGAAGCTAGAGATAGTGTCTCTTCCCACAGTGAAGGTAGGCATTATACACAGAGTGTTTGGATTCACTAAGCCAACTTTCCTCTCGTATGAAAAAACACACTGGGAAGTCAGGTATTATTTGGTCCTTGAAGTGTTACCTTTTGGGAATTTGGCTCAGGGAACTGGTATAAAAATATGATACTTTGGTTGTTGCTAACACTTTGAATAATAAAATATTCTTTGCTGCTGACCCAGGAATCCAATGTCTTTTGTCAGTATCCATAAAATTGTGGTTAGCTGGCTTGTTATTAGGCAAGTAGGACAATGTATCTTCAAATTTTAGGAAAAGAAATTAACTTTGTGATTGGTGATTAGAATTTCTAGGAGAGCCTGGAAGTCCCCCTCTTCAATGAAGTATTTAGTTCTGTGCCACACAGTGATTTGTCTGGGATATACTTTTAGACCAATTGTTTGCTCTCACAGGAATGAAGAGCCTCTTTATTATAGTAATCAGTTAGATTAATGTAAGTGAATAGTGCTCTCAGCACATTACTCCTTTGGTCAATGGAATATTAGTAGGTGTAACTCAAGGAGAGCTTTGAAAATGCGTGCATAAGTGGTTTGCATTTGTACTTCTGTCATCATCATGAGAAGAGCAAGTAGGATTGTCTTGCTAGCCCTAGGATGAAGATGAGAAGTGTGTGGAGTACACCTGCCCCTAGCCTGACCTGGCTGATGTCAGTGACACTACTGGCCACAGATATTTGAGGGAGCCAAGGGAAGACTAGTCAATATTGTTAAGCCCAAGTCTAAATCAGTCAACCCACAAACTTGTCTGGTAAGCAAATGTCCATGTCTGTTTTAAGCTATTATTGTGTGTGGGCAGGTAGTTTATTAAAAAACAAAACTGTATTCAATTGAACGGAGTGAGTTTTCATTGTCATGGACTTGGGAGAAGGTTGACTGCTGTATCCCCAAGCTCCACATCTTGATTCTCAGAGCTCTGATAAAGCTCTGAGATTAGGTTAGATTAGGAGGCTTCCTTTGCTTCCCTCACTTCCTCCTGCCTTTCTTCTTCCCTTTTCCCTTCTTTCCCTCTATCCTTCCCTTCTTCATCCCTCACTTTTCCCTTCCCTCCCTCCTTTCTTCTCTCCCTCCCTCTTATTCCATTTGTTGACTGATTTATTAAAGATTAATAAGCACTCACTTTTAGTGTCTAGATGCTGAGGATGCACAGATTAAAAGCTCATAACCTAAAGAGAACGCACATACAGGAAAATATTAAGGTAGGAGCCCTAGTGGAATTGTGTGCCATCTGATCAGAGCACAAAGATCAGTCAGCTTTGGAGGGAGGGTTTCAGGAGTACCGACAGGTCCTGTCCACTTATTTCTCAACTCTCTTGCTGTTGGTTTCAACGTGGAATTCCCTGTTAGAGACGCATTTTTGACTCTTTAGCACTCTGCACTCTGTTAGGTATGAGGGACACAAATACTGATGAGGTTAAGTTCCTTCAAAGATTTTACATGATGATGTTAATCCTAGTAGCTTGACAATTTTTCCCTATTTATAATACAGGTTTCTCTGAGAGGAGTTCCAGTTTAGTGTGTTAGCAATAATTTTTTTCTTTTTTTAAAGAGAATAAAACAAACCAAAACAGAACAAAGCAGATAAGAACAAAACAATGCAAGCAACACAGTATTTCAAAACAAGACAACAGGAAATCAATAGTGGCTACCATAATGTCTCTTGTTTTCTTCAAAATAATTGTCCATATCTTCCCACACAATGAATTCAAATAAGACAAAATATATAAAACTGATCAAAGCAAAATAATGAAAGTATTACAGACAGGCCTTCAAAACCAGACAGTGGGAAAATCAACAATGGTTACTGTAATATCTCTTGTTCTCTTCAAAATAGCTGTCCATACCTTCACACATATTGAAATTAAATAATACAAAGCAGGCTAACACCAATCAAAACAAAGAATAAAAGCATTATTGGACTTCACAACAAGATGGTAGGGAATGAGCAATGGCTCCCATAACGTATTGTTTTCTTCAAAGTAGCTACTCATAGTTTATTATATTTGAGTTTGTTTCCCTGCCTCTCTGTCTTCCTCCTTCCCTTCTTTCTTCTTGTCTTCCTGGAAGGCTGATTCATCCCTTGCCTTGTTCCTAAAGCTGTGCTCTTTGATATGAGGTTACTGGCACCCACGGGTACTTTCTGCTCAGCTTTGGGGCCAGGCCCTCTCTATCCGACCCCAATAGAGGAAATGCTTATCTTCTAGCTCTCCTCTGATCACCCTTTGCTCTTCTCATTCAGTAAGCACCCAAAAGAGAACTCATGTGGACAATATTCTTGCAGGGTTTGTGGGACCCACCTCACTGCTAACCAAGTGTAGATGCTCGATATTCTTTAATACAAGTTAGATGATGAATGTGATCATGAAAAGAGAAAATTATAGGGATGGAGAAGTATAAGTCTAGCAGCTGTAAATCAGGGCTTCCTGTTAGAAGAATTTGATTTTACATCAGAGGCATTTGGGAACAGAATTGCTGCTGAGAAGAGAGTGAATCACAATTGGCAAGAGTAGTGTGAGAAGCTCTTCAAAGAATGCAGAGGGAATAGGGAAAAAGAATACTATATAGAAGGAATGGGATAAAAGCTTACCAGATAAATAAAAGTGTTTTTTATAAATGTCTCAATTTAAGCCAGATTAAATTAATAAGGATACAGAAAATCTTCTTTCTTTCTTTCTTTCTTTTCTTTCTTTCTTCTTTCTTTCTTTCTTTCTTTCTTTCTTTCTTTCTTTCTTTCTTTCTTTCTTTCTTTCTTTCTTTCCTTCCTTCCTTCCTTTCTGTTTCTTGACACAAGGTCTTACTAGCAGTACAAGATGGCCTTGAACTCACTTATGGAGCCGAGGTTGTTCTGGAAATCATGGCAATCTTCTTGCTTCAGCCTCCTGAGTACTGCGACTATAGACATTTATCACCATAAACCTGCCAGAAAATATTTCTAGATTGCAGAAAAGAGTTTACATTGAGGTGATCCAAATTGTTCACATTCATAGGTAAAATTAATAAAATTATAACTATACCTAGATGTAGTCAGGCACAATTTTTGAATTATAAAGATGAAAAGGTAATCTCATATTTCCTACAAAATGAAGGAAAAATATGAGAGCTTATATATGGAGGTATTAATGTTAGATTGTTGATTTTCTTTATTCCTTTCCATAAAATATGCTAGAAGGAAGTGGAACAATATCTGGACTTTTGGTAATCATGAGAGAATGCATTGTTACACCAAATTTACACCCTACCAACAGTTATTCAAAACCTCCTTACCTAAGCCAAAGATTAGTAAACACCAAAGACAACTCTTCTTTGAAAAACTTAATTAGGGATATTCTTCAACTGGATGAGAAATTGTTAATGCTGACATGGGGAAATCATTATTAAAATGCAAATCTTTAAATAAAACTTTTTACAAAACCCCTTGCTTGAATGAATTCAATATTTATGTATTTAACTATTTTCAAGCAATCCAAAGACTTGTGATATATAGTACTTTTTATTGAAGTAGAAGCTAGATCTCAGCATCAGGTAGATAATCTATCAGTATCCCAGCGTCTATATCTTCATATACGGGATTGAAGACTATTCAATTCTCCTTTGTAATTAAACATACAATTGTTTGTTTAAAAAAAACAGCCATCATATGAGAGGAAAATATTGACCAGTGTTTAAAAGGTAATTAAGTAATACTGTTAGGACATAAGATACACACACTGAAAATATGTTAATTATTTTAGTCCATTAATTATGTACTGTCCTTTATCCCAAACCTGGGAAAATAATGATGAACAAAACGGATATGATATTTGCACTTGTAGAGCTCACAAAACAGTAATTTAAACAAGCAAATGAAATAATTAAATCTTGTGAAGGTGCTTAAAAAATAAAAATGAGGACTTTTTATATATTATATAAGAACTATAGCATAAGAGACAAATACTCCATAAGAGAGATTATTTTAAGTGAGTCTTAAAGAATGAGCTATTGTCATCATGAAAGTGGTTGGGAACCTTTCACGCCACATGAATTTGACATTTTTGCAATCATTAAAAAATAAGTGGTGGCATAAAATGATTTTATTTACATTTTTAAAAGATATTTTATTTGCCATAAGAGAATGGGGGAGAGTTGTGCTAGGATAGAAGAAGAAAAATCTGTGCTCCAGGCGAGAGATGATGATATCCTCGTGGCAGGTAGAATGGCATGGAAAAGGACAGTGGCAGCGGAGGAAAACAGAGAGTATCATGGTCCTGAATATAATGAATCTGAGATAGCCATCTGACATTCAGGTAGAGATGGAAATGAGAGGTAGGGATGTAATTCCTGAGGTCATAGAAGTCAGAGGTGCAAGAACAATATGTATTTGAGAACCCGCAGCATATAGATGACATTTAGAACAGCAAAACTGATGATGTTATCAAGGGAGAGAACAGGGGAGAGAAAAATGCCAGAACTGAGTCTTGAGGACCATGCAAAAAAAGACAACCAGAAAGTCAGCATATATACTAGGCTTAACAGAGTCTAGGGGAAACTTTTGGATGCAGGCATTTTGCTGTGTGTTTAGGGTCCTTATTGCTTGATACATTATAGGTCAAGGCCCTGAATCTAGCAGGCACAGATACTGGACCATAGCTCTGGGACTGTGATACTTTTAAGCTGTCTGACTGTGAAAATATCAGCGCTCAACCCAACATTATCAGTGCCTTGATTCCGTAGTATCCCAGTGGTAGGACTTAGCCCTAGCCAAATTCTGCTACATTAATGGTTAATAAAGCATCAGTTCTGCTTCTGAAGTGAACAGGATACTGAGATCTAAGACTTGGAGTTACAATTGTATGACATGATGATTCACTGGCAAGATTTTCTCTAACAGAATTCTTGGATGAAAAAGCATCAGATCCTCCCATGATCTGATCAGATTCCCGGGACCTAAGCCTTCTGGTTGACTAGCACTGATTGACTGAAGCCCTGGGCTATAGCCAGTTTCCATGGAGCTTGCCTGCTGCCTTGAAGGAGAATGAACTTAAACACATTAATCTTTAACTCCCAATCTACCATCTGATTCCAAAGGTAGTGTTTATTTACCACGATCCACTGTCAGAAGTTTACACCATTTCAATCATAAGAATTGTGAAGTTAGCCGATGACATTACTTACTATAAGAGACATAAGAAGATGGTCCATTGACTATCCCCAGCAGTAGGTCATTTTTGCCTGAAGCATACTGGAAAATACATTTGCAAAAACAGCCAGGAGCTACATATTCTTCAGTCTGAGAAATACATCCACAGCAGCAGCACTCAAAGCTATAGCCCAGGGGTTGAGAAAATGCTCACAAAAAATTTCAGCCTTACCCTCAAGTCCTCTCCAATGAGCCCTGAAGGAAAGGAGGCATCATACATGGCTTGTTCAGTTTCTCATCCTATGATTAATTGCTGACAGTTGTGGGATTGAGGGGCGTTTTCCAAAAGGCACCAGAATTAGGCAAAAGCATCAGTGTTATCAGGATGCACAGTGTGGCTGCCAATTCTTCCTTCAACACACCAAGTACCAAATAGCAAGTGTAGTGCCACAAAACATTGGTTGAGGAGCTCACCACCAGCAAGAAACACATCCAAGACTTCAGAATGGCTTAGGTGACAACTCTTCTGGAGATATTTGTGTTCAGGAGAAAATAGTGCCTTGATAGTGGTGTCTTCACGCACCTTAGACATGGTCTGAACCTGACAACTTCTTAAGGAGTCAGGATACTCATGGCGATACCTCCAGGAAACAGAATCAAAGTGAAAACTGGATTTTAAGCAAATCCAGACACTATTGTGTTAGATATTATTACACCCTGAAGCACAGAAGAGATCTGAGAGTGGAAACACAAGTACAAAGTTTAATAAATAATATTAGGTACAGTACTAAAATTAAGAGATGAGAGAATAGACTTTGATCCCTTAATGAGAGAAGCTACAAAGTCACATGGCAAAGGACACAGATGAAAAGAGGAGTATTTATAAATTTACAGTAGGCTACAAGGATTATATGTAACAGAAATTTACTGCTTA
This sequence comes from Dolichotis patagonum, assembly GCA_004027295.1. Lineage (NCBI taxonomy): Eukaryota > Metazoa > Chordata > Mammalia > Rodentia > Caviidae > Dolichotis > Dolichotis patagonum. The sequence goes on from PVJX010005042.1 coordinate 61,974, forward strand.
GAGTTCTGAAGTCTGAGGAGTCTTACATGGAAGTATTGGTATTCCTGGCGTCTGACAGGATTTCTCTGGCTCATAGATGAGGCTCTGTGGTCATTTCACACAATGGAAGAAACCAATGTGCTCTCTAGGGTGCCTTTTATAAAGACACTAACCTAATTCACCAGGGCTCCACAATTATGATCTATCACACCTAAAAGGCCTCAACTTTTAAATACAGCAACATTGGGGTATGAATTTTGGGGAGACGCAAAACTTCATTGTGCAGTACTACAACGGCAACACAGAGAGGATGATCTGAAAATGAGAGAACTGTGTGGAAATTTCAGTGAAGAGCAGTGAGAACCTCGGGCTTTTCTCTGCAACCCCATGATAGTTCCAAAGAAAAGAGTGATTGTTAAAACAAGGGGAAAAGGTGAAAGTCAGTGTTTTGAAAAGCATATGAGCTTTTGTTTCCTGTTCATCTCCACAAACTCCAGCCAGTCTAGAGAAGAAAAAAAATAGGTACTGTTTCCTGGGAAACTGACTGAAATCCGAGAAAAGGCATATGGATAACACTCATTTGAACCTGTTTGTGGGCCTACATGGCATTAAAAGTCAAAATTTAAAATAAACTTTTTAAATTTAAAATAAGTTATTTTAAATTTAAAAATTTAAAATATTTACTAACATATACAAAACATACACAGCACTTAAAATACATACAGGTATCATATATTTACACATATGTGTATATATATATGTATGAATAATTTCCAAACAGTGATGAATTAAACAAGAAATGACATCAGCCCATGAAAACAATTTATTCACAGGATAGTGATGGAAATGAGAATCAGGTGGCAAATGGAAAGATGTGTGTTTAATAAATATTTTAAAAACATTTAATAATGTAGAAGAGGAAACAGAACTGAAGACTCAAATTCTAGAATCTGAGATCAATTAGAATACAGGTATAATAATTCTGGAGACTTCAAGAGACCCAGCAACATATATCTCTGTTTGAAAATTGGGAGATTTGTTTCTTTTACTTTTTTTTTTTACTTCTGTTACTTTTCAAACATGCAGTCCTATACATATACAGCCTTATAGGCGTAAATCAGAAAATCAACAGATAAAATTGCCTATAATGGTTGCATTATGTGATGGGTGATTTTGTTCACTATGCATTTCTGTACTTGTCAGATCTGGTATAAGAAGGATGCATCAATTTCAAACCTAGGGAAAAGTGTTACCTACCAATTCATCTGTCTAAGTGTCTGTCTATCTATCATCTATTTATCTATCTATCTATCTATCATCTATCATCTAGTATCCATGTATTTATTGTTTCTTTCAGTAAGTGGATGCTCTTAGAAGGGCAAGTATGCCACTAGGGAAGTAGTGCTTTAACTAAGGTTACATAATTTAAAATCTCTTGTCTTTTGGGAAGTGATGTTGCCTTGGGGCTGAATGGATGGTTTAACAGTTCCTGAGAAAACATTGTTCCCTCTCTTCCCTTATCTATTTCTCTCTCTGCACAGTGTGCCCTTTCTTCATTGCATCACAGGTATCTCAGCCTACTTCTTTCTGTTTTACAGGTTTTGTCTCTCACTCCCTCAGGCTATTTTCAGTTCGCCTCCTCTAGATGCCTGATCTATTTTCATGTAAAGAACATGATTTGTGAGAGTCCTACTTCATCTTTTCTGATCCTTCTGTGGAATGGTCACAACGCCAAGGAATTGTATTGCACCAACTGCAGGGTATAAACTAAATTACTAATAGATTATTTTCACTTAGGACAGAAAAATAATGCATGCACTCTGGCTAGGTCATTTCATCTTCCAGGATTCTGCTTTGTTACACTAGGACTCTATTGTCCTTGTCTGGCTCTCTGCTCCATATTAGGTGTGGAATCAAGTAGACTGGATTAGAAGCTCTGCCTGTGACTAGTTTTGTGGCTTTTGGTAAATTTTTATGATCTCTAAGCTTAGGAGTCCTTATTTGTAAGGTGGGATACTAATACTCAGTTCAATGAATTCAAGGCTGGGAAATAGCTGCCCAGGAAGAATAGACATCCAGTGAGTAGCATTTCCACCCTTGCCCCTCCCCCACTTGATCTCTCTACTTATACAATCCCTGTGTATTTTCTTAACTATAAAACTATAATACTTCTCTCACAGTTCAAAAGAGGCCCTGCCTTCATCTCCACAGCTGTATCTAGGCTAAGCTCAGACCCTAGTGGAGGAAGAAATCAAGTATCATAGCTGGAGGAGAATGACAGTTGAGAGTCTCTCTTAAAGAAACATTTCTCAATTAAAACAAACAAAAATATGCAGAGCCACTTAGCTCTTACATCTCCCTGCATGCTCTGCATCATTTATTTTGACCTGAGCACTATGATAGGAAGTTATTTTAACTTTAAGCTTCCAGCAACCCTGTGAGATATTATCACCCCCATAATACAGAGAAGAAAAATGAAGCTCTGAGAATTTGTCAAGGTCAAATTGTTTGTGAGTGATAAAGATGAGGATTGAAACTAAAAGAAATTTGGACTGTATATAAGCTCTGAGATGCTTTTACTTGCTTTAATTTTGCTGCAATTTCCTGTCCTTGTTGAAAGTAGGGACACAATAGAAAATGAAATTTGAAGACATTAATTAATCCCCAAACACTGATATCCCTTTAATTATTAGCCTTACTGTGTTTGAGTAGGCTTTTCTTTCTCTTTGCTCCTTATTTGTTACCTTCTTCTTAATAACATGTTTTTTTCAGTGGGTTGAAGTTTTGGACTTACCAAGGGACTCATCCATTGTTTTTTTCTTATGTTCTACACCCAGCAGCCCAGGAATTGTGCAGGTCAGTAAAGATGCATAGATCCTGACGACTTCACAATCTTGTGTGGACAGAAGGATGTGAATGTGTGAATGCCCGTGACAGAGTCCTGTGGGAGTGAGAAATGAGGAATGTCTTCTCTACTCAGTGGAGAGTGGATGTATCATGGGAGAGGCAGTCAGCTGTCAGTGCCAGAAAACCCAGTCAAACTGATCTAAGCAATAAGGACATTTCAACTCACACAAAAACACAGTGTTTAAGTCGTGGTAGGCAGAAGTTACGGTGCAGCTAGGGTTTCAGATCTATTTCTCTTTTTCTCTCAGCTCTACTGAATGTCACATAGTGGTCGCAGGCTGAAGATTAGGAGCTTGATGGCAATAAAGTTTCTTGTCTGAGTCTAGTGGTAGAGAAAGAAAAAAAAAACTACTTAAATGACGAATAAAAAAATCTTCTCTCAGTTCAGGTCATGGACCTACTCCACTGTCACCTGAGATATTATATAGCTTCTCAGGATGGACTTTGACAAAAGAAGAGTCTCATCCTGTAATAAACTTTTCTTTGCCCATAACAGTGGGACACAAAAGGGTAGTGACATTCAAGATGGTTGCTGATGAGCTAATCAGAGCTCACCAAACGGAGAAGGGGTGAAATACATTTCCAGGGGAGGAAACAGCTTCTACCACTGCCCAAGGACCTGACACATTTGGTTCTTGTGGTGTTTGCCCCATAGGGGCGAAGTGGAAAGTGCCAAGAGGGTTTAAAGAAGTGGTGGCAGTCTGGGAAGTGTCACGGTGCATACCGTGCAGGGTATGCATTTTCAGACTACAGGCAATGCGAAACAAGTAGCCTTTCTTAGTTTACAGCAGGGAATGCAGGGATAAATTTCTTTCAGTATTTTCCTGAACTGGAGTATGAAGAATGGAAAGCTAGCAACAAGAAGAGGACTGCAAAGTTTCAGGTAAAAGTTGCTGACTCAAGCCAGGTGTCTATACAGAGCCAAGGACATAAAACAGGCCTTTGCGAGACCACATATCTGAAACCTAGGACTGAACTGTGATGACTGAGTGGAAGAGAAGTCTCAGCAGTGAGTGGGTGGCTGGCAGTGCACAGACCTACCCCCAGCCTGAGCACCAGGCACTTGGGAGTCAGCGGAGTAAGCAGGGAAGGAAAGGATCCCATTGGGCCACCATGCTTCTGGCCTGGTCAAGATCTGCAGTGCTTGTACTTTGCGCGGCAGCTTGTGAATCACTAACCTGAGACTCATGATTCTAAGAGAAGCAAAGAGGCTCAGCTGTTCTCAGGGGTACGTGAGGTCCTTTTTGTGGCTCGTGGCTGGCTGCTGCTCTCCTTGCTTTTATGCAGGCACTGTCGGAAGAGAAGTTATCTCAGTGCTTGCAGAGGCTGCAGAAAGCACTGCTCAGGATGAGTGTGGGATGCATGGGTTGGCCCACTGAGAACATCTGTCAGGCAAGACCCCTTGCCAATCGGCAACAGAGGAAAACCCACTTGTGCCCCACGGTGCAGAGCTGGAAGGATTGACGTGTGTCTTCCTTGGTGGTCTTTTATTTTTAGAATTTAATTCTTCTGGGAATTACTTTCCTATGCCAAAGGATCATGAAGGAATTCCTTCGATTCTGCTTCGGCATGAGAATTTAGCTTGATGGCAGGAAATTTGCTAACTGGGGTAGGAAGAGTAGATGGCAGCTGCGCCCTCCCATTGCACAGCATCAGGAGAGGTTCCTCACTGTGCTTCATTAATTTCTCTCCTCTAATGGCTCATTCTTGCCAGTTCAAAAACCTGCTATGATATCTCGTGTAGCAAAGGCAACAACAAAACCAAATATTCCTCCTTGGCCCCTTGCACTCTTAAGCTATCATTTCACTTTCCATTTTCTCTGTGTAGGCAGGAGACTCTGATGAATTCTCTACCTGTTGTGGCTTCTCACCTCCCACTCTCTGCTTGCCCACCCCGTGAGGTTTCCTCACTGGGATCACTGTTGTACGGGACCCTCTTTAAGCAGACACCAGTAAGTTTCACCTGGTAAATCTAGTGTTCATTGCTCCATTCTCATTACTCAGTTTCTCAAAACAACTGACACATTTGAACATCTTTCTCTTAAAATTCTTTTTTTGGGGGGGAGGTGTGACAAGGTCTTGCTATATAGTTTAGTTGTCCTTGAACTCACGGCAATCTTTCTGCCTCAGCCTCCAGGGTACGGAGATTACAAGCGAGCACCACTATACCTCTCTCAAAATTCTTTTTTCATGGTTTTCAGGTCATCTGCTTATGTAACTGGCCACTTCTTTATCTCCTTAGTAACCTTCTCCTCCTTTGATTGGCTCCTAAATTTGGAGTGTCCCAGAACTCAGTACTTGGGCATCATTCCTTCTCATGTTTATTCCCCTGATGAGCTCATCTTGTTCCTTGGCTGTAAAATTCATTCATATTCATAGGACTCAAAAATGTCCTCCTGGAGTCCTGAGCATAATACTTGTGTATCCAGCATCCAGCCTCCTTGTGGATGTCTACTAGGCAGTATGTGATGTAGCTTGTCATCTGTTTCATGGTATTGTAACACACACATACATTGAGAGAGCGAAACAGAGAGGGAGAGAGTGAAGAAAAACAAAAGTACTGACACAAAGAGAGCAAGATCCAAACTTGTGTACAGGCTACTTTAAGCCACAGGCAATTCTCTAATCAAGAATTTGCACCACAGCTGGCTTCCTTACAGAAAGACCTTCCTCCTGAGGCAGCTACTACAAGCACTTCAGCTCTCTTTAACGCTGATCAGCCCCAGACTTTTGCTAATTAGCATGCTGAAGTCAAAACTCGGTTTTCATTTGTGAAATTAGTGGCTTGTTAATCAGTATAATGGATGTTAGAAATGGGTTTTCATAGGTTGAATTAGAGGTAATCAAGATATGGGGATTGGCTAAAATGTTTTATGGATATTTCCTGCTTATACAAAAACAGGTTGTAAGAATCTCACAAGGCCCATGACTGTACTTTTCAACATAGCACCTGAAGCTTGTTTCTTAAACAGTTCTGTTTCAAGCCACTAGGACAAACGACTTCTGCAGATCTGATGTCATGTTGTGGTATTATCTCCTGCTCAGCTAACTCCTTATTCAATGCAGTGGTTGGCACACCTGAAATGATGGCGGATTGAGGCTATAGTAAGTTTATAGAGCAGGTTTATAAATTGTCCTTTGCCTACTCATTAGTGTCAGTATCTGTTCACATTTTACAAAATCTGATCTGAAACTCGCTTTCATTATAACTTGGTAATGAGTTTGTGCGGGCAGCAATTGATTCACACATTTCAATGCTTTCCACAGCTATCATTGTACCATGGTAAACCTAAAAGTTGTGCATTTTCAGGCAAACTCATATCAGTTTTCAGTACTGTTCAAACATAATGTGGACAAATTAGGACTCTTCGTTCACCATGGGATAGTGAAGCTTATTTGTCAACTTGATTGGCTCTGAAAGGACCAGTAAACACTTCTGGGTTTAGGTGGTCTGTTTAGGTGGGTCAGGGAGCTGGAGGTGTGACCTGGGGCTCTGCATCTGGTTCTCAGCCCCTTCCTCTCTGGCACTGTTGCCCTGCTCTGCTTCAGGCTGCCACGAACTAAGCAGCAGTTTTGTTCCACTGAGCCCTTCTGCATGACGTTCTTGGTTCTTGACTTGGAGCTTGAGGATGATGAAGTGATTCCCACAAAACCAGGAGCCAAATAAATCTCTCCTTTAAGTCATATTGAGTCAAATCTCTCCGTTAAGTCTCCTATAAGTCATATTGGATATTGTGTCCAGCAGCAGGAAAGCTGACAAATTCACACCGCTACCCTGGCAGGCTCTCCTCCAGACATCCTCTTGTTAGTAAATGTGTAGCATTTGCTCAGTCTCATGTAGCCTCTTGTTTGAATCCTACCTTGCACTTGCAACCTATGTCCTGACAGGTTGTCTTGATTCTACCTTCAAAGGACATCCTAAATCTTCAAATTTTTTTCCATGTCTAAAACAGGTTCCTAACTGGTCTGCTGATATCCAGTTGCCTCAAGTTGATTCCCACAGAGCTGCCAGAGAGACTGTCAAAAATGTCAGTGAAACCATGCTGTATTCCCACTGTAATGCCTACAAATTCCCCCATCACATTCAGAATTAAATTCTAATATCTAATGATGTCTCTAAAACCCCTACAGTGGAGCCCAGACCACCACCTCTCCAACCTCATCATCTCTTATTTTTATCTAACATCACTCTTGCAGTATGTAATCTTCTATTAGTCCACCTTCCCAAACTCTTTCCTGTCACGGGGTCCTTCCCTCTGCTGCTCCCCCAGCAGAAATGTTCTACCTTTGAATCGCTGCTCACAAATGACTTTTCAGAAAAGACTTTTTCACAACTGCCCTCTCTAAATGTTCTTCTTACTGACTTTCTCTATTTCTTGTGTGCTTTATGTATTTTCCTTCCTTTTTCTCATGGTATGACTTTATGTCATAACTTTACTTGTTCAATGTATTGTGGTTTATTTCCCCCTTGAGAATAAAAGCTCTATGAAGACATAGACTTTACACTTTGTTAACTCTGTCTCTACTGAGGACAACAGTGTTCAGTGAATAAATATTCCTTAAATATTTGTGGAATGGATGAATAGTGCCAATAGTACAATGCATTTCTCTGTTTCTCTCATGTGATATTGCCCAAATGCACTGCAAGTAGGTGGATGACTGGTCAATGAGATGTCTGCTCATGAGTTGTGGCCAAATTCGCCTCTTCATTCATGCAACTTATCCTTCTTACTCATGTCTTATCAATCAGAAGTGTTAGGGATGCCTCAAAGGGGAAACTGGACACATGATCTTCCCCCATGGAGCTTGTAGTCCACTGAGAGTCATAAACGTTAAATGGTGAAGAAATAATAATACATTGTATGGACAGATGTAAAGAAAAGCAATAGATTGAGAAAGGAAGGAGGACTTTAATTTATATAATGGGATTAAAATCAGCATCTCTGAAGATGTCCTTATCTGAACAATGAGAATAAGCAGGGCATGAAGTAGAGTGGACACCAAGTGCAAAGCCTTGAGGCATGAAAGAAATTGGCTGGTTCATAGGAATGCAAGATCTACAGAGATAGAGTAGTGAGTGAGAAAGCATGAGAATCATTTTTGACATTCAAAGGAAGACAGAGACTGGTTAGCCAGGGCTTAGTAGGATATTGCAGTTTTTTACACTTACAAAACAATTAAAATATTTAGGATATAGTAAAATTATCACACTTTGAAATTTTCCTAGAGGCAGAGTGGAAATAAATGGGACATGAATTAAGAGTTAGAGTGACAACAGAAGATGACTGAAAAGAGGCAATGTGCCTCAGATGGAGCTGGCAGAAGGTTAAACTAAGGTGTCAGCAAGTGAAAGGGAATAGGAGCTGGGTTACAGTGGTACTTTGGAAGTGGAATCAGGAGGAACTGGAGAAGGATGGCTGAGGTCACCTAGGAATGGATACATGACAAACTCTCAATAAATGTGTGATAATATTGCATCACTGGGGCAAAGGAAAAGTAAGAATGTGTGTCTGGCTTTCATTACAGGCAGGAAGGGCATTGCTGTTCTCTGAGATGAAGAAAATTTGAAAGAAACATCTTTGAGAATAAAACTTACATTTGATTTGAATACTTTAATGGTGAAATGGTTATAACACAGCATGTTAAATAGAATATAAAAGTTGAATATATAAAAGCAGGCAAAGGAAAGGTCTGGCCAGTCACCAGAGGTAGGATACATTGGAATAGATGTTGTATAGAGATTGGGGGTGGAAAAATGTCACCAGAGATGACTGAAGATGAGGAGATGTAGCAGAAGGAGATGCAGATGAGGTTCTGGGGAAGTCTAGCATTTTGGTCAGTTAGGAGAAGAGAGCTGGACGGAAACTAAGAGAAAAAGGAGATGAGAGGAAATCAAAATAGTGTGTGATATCTGGGTATTGGTGGCACAAGTCTGTAATCTAAGGTGTTGGGAGGTTGAGGCAGGAGGATCATTGTGATGCCAGCCTTGGCTACATAGTAAGTTAAAGGCCAGCTTGAACTACATAATGTCTCAAGAAAAAAAAAAGTGCAGTATCTTGCAGATTAAAGTGGAAAACAGTTGTAGTAAAAGTTTGTCAACTGGGTTGAACACTGCAGAAACACTCAAAAAGATGAGGAAGGAACAGTGTTGATTGCATTTGGCACCAAGAAGATTGTTAACTTTGACAAGAGCTGTTTCACTTGAGTAATGGCGACAGAAGTCAGGCGAGGCTAGTTGCAGAGTAAATTGGAGATGCAAAAAGCGGAGACAGTTTGTGCAAAAAAATCTTTTAGGAAGTTTGACTGTGAAGAGGAACAGAAAAATGTTTCAATAACTGGAGAAGTATGTGGGGTCAAGGGAGAGCTTACCCAATTCTTTTTCTTTTTAAAATGGGAGATTACAGAACTCTTTTGGTCCCGATGGGACTATTTCAGCAGAGTGGGAGAGATGGTAAGGGGAAGTGAGAAGAGGTGGCCTTTAAAAGCCACCAGAGAATGGGATGTCAAACAGAAGCAAAGATTGATTGGCCCTCGGTAAGACAGTTTTTATTTTATGGAGCTCAGGATGTAAAAAGTACTTGTTTTTTCTATTTCATTATCGAGGCTGCAAAGTTGAGAACAATGGACAGTGGTATCCTTGTGTTCTGAAATGAGGATGGTATCATTTATACAGGCCTTGGAAAGAAATGGCCTAAAGCCAGTTTTGCCCCTTTCCCCCTCCATTTTTTGTACCAAAAATTGAACTCAGGATACTAGTCTTGCCAGGCAGGCACCATGTCAGTCCCCCTTGGCCCTTTAATTAACTCCAGGCAATATAAGAGAAGGCTAGGAATGCATGAGAAAGGCTGGTAGTGACTGAGCTTCCTCTGTCTTCATGGGGGGTGGTCAGTTTGCTATTCAACCTGACATGCACAGTAGGGGTGCTTTCCCTCTCATTTCAAGCCATTAAGAAAGAGCTTGATATGTATCACCTGGAGACTGGGGAATTCAAGGCTGCTGCCTACTTGACTCTTACTGAAAAGATCATCTGATCAGAGTTCAGAAGACCGGAAGACTGATAGAAATCCTGCTGATAAAAACCAGGCTCAGGAGGTTTCTGCTGGGAAGGACTGCATTTGCTGTTGGACTCCAGACAATATATGTTATGGGTTGGCAGAAAGTTTGTCTGCATTTTGCTTGTGTCCAGAGACTTTGCCTGAGACTGAGATTAAGGGCAGTGGGCTAATTAATCTGGCAGAAAATATTTCAAGGCTGTCGAATGTTATGTTGAGGTGATGGCATGGCTATTGTTGGGGTTTTTAAATCAGATTTATGTTGCAAATCAAAAGCAAAGAGCCCAGCAGGATGATTTAAAATGTTGTAAGTTTGGCCAAGAAAAAGCCCCAGTAAAACTGGACTGCAAAGGTAGAGCTTAGGAGATCTCAACTGCTGAGAAAGTACAGAAGAATAGAAAAGATGGCCTAAGGACATCATGGGAAGTTGCAGGTCTCCACCGTTTGCATCCTTAAAACTGAAGAAGTGAAAGAATTTACTGTGATAAGAAAGCTGTAGAGCACCATGTTCCAGAATAGTTGCAGAATAGTTGAATGGTTCAATGCTGGGATTATGGATGTGAGTGCTACATCCAAGCCACTATGTTCCAGAACGGTGATGGAGGCCAAACAAGATTACAAAATGGTGGTGGTATAGAGAATCTGTTCCTCACAATTAAGTTCAGAATGCTCAGCAATACAGGCACTCAACCCCTAGAGCCAAGAGAGAGGAAAGTCTGGCTGCTTCTCCCACTGGCAGCAGATCTTGGCTTCATCCACATGACACTGGTTTTAGGCACATGGAGAATGTAAAGGTTCAGAGGTTGAAAAGGCTTCCATCTCAATTTCAGAGGGCCTGGGAGGCCAGGCAGTGTGCCTCTGTGAGGGCAGTGTATTAAGCTGGGAGTATAAAGCCAAAAGTGCAGGGGAGACCCTAGAAGTTTGGAAAATCCAGGACCTTATATCATCTAAGGAAACCTGCATGAGGGAGCAAAGCAAACCCAAGAGAGAAGCTATGGGAGTTAAAACTACCGGAAGTCCCATAGCAGTGGAGATATGCAAGGCCTTTGGAATTCACAACCAGATTGCTTCAGATGCTGGATGTGAAACAATAGGACTTAAGTGTTTGCCCTGTTGGATTTTGGACTTTTTTTGGTCCCGTTACTTTGTATCCCTGCTTGTATCCTTGGGAATGATAATGTTTATCTTACACCATTGAATGCTGGAAATGTTTAACTTCTCATTTGTATAGGGTATCACAGCTAAGAGTTTGCCATAGATCTTGGAAGAGCTTTGGGACTTGAACTTTTCAACAATGCTGCAACTCTTAGGACTTTGGCCACTCTTGGAGATGGACTAAATTTCTTTTGCATAAGGATGTGCATAAGTCTTTGGGGAACCAGGGGCAGAATGTTATGGCTTGTGCCTGAATGTTCCCCCAAAGTCTCATGCAGTCATGGGGGCAGGCTTTAAGAGTTTGTGACTGACTCATGGTTCAATGCTGGGACTATGGGTATGAGTGTTACACCCAAGTGGGTGTGATCTACATACAATAAAAGGGATTGAATGAGTCTTCTCTTGTGCACCTTCCTTGTTGCTTTTGGTATCTGCTGTCACTATGAACTGTTGCCCTCTGTCATGAGCCACCAAAAGATTATGCACTGAAATCTCTACAAATTATGAGCTAAATAAACATGTTTTTCATTAATTTTAGGTGTTGGGTATTTTTTCTCAGCAATGAGAATAAAAGTAACCACGGCTGTATCCCAAGAGCAAAAGTCTGTGCTGATGGACCAAACTCCAGATGATGACAAGAAACCATGAAAGTAAACAGAAAGACATTTGTCACATCAGGTAGCTGCATGTGGGAAGCCTCTCTAAGGAGGCACAGGTGAAGACCCACAAAGCAATCCATGGAGGACAGAGATGACTTTGGGCTTCTGAAGCACAGTCAGCCCCTTTGTCATGGTACCAACACAGCAGCAAAGGGAACTGAGGCCTTTCCTTTTATCATTCATCTGAACTCAGCCCTGGAAGGGGCCAGGAACAACACTTAGACACTAGGAAGAGACAGCAGAAGAAAGCACACCTGTAAACAAAGAGAGAGCAAGGAAACCCATGTCATCTTCCCTTTTTGTGACAGGATCTGGAACTGTGTTTGTGTGGGAAGGGGGCGGAGCAATGTGTACATTTAAACTAGGTGAGATGTGGGTGCTTTGATATCAAACTGGCTTTGACTTTCTAAATACATTAAAAGCCACATTTTTCTTGAATCCTGGAAAGTGACAGAAAAAAATAATGCTAGGACCAAGAGCCATCCAATGGTGGAAGAAAACAGCTCCATAGAGAACTATGAGAGACACCAGGCAGTGTGGGAGAGAGTAAAGTTGCTTTCTGCTTGTTCTTTTTTGATTCCAGCTTGTTCAATAAACTGACTATAGTTATATTTGTTTCTATCCTAAAGCTCGGTGGTGCTTACACCTTTGTAGTCCAAATAAAACTTGTGTATGATGATTTACAAGCACTGCTGTATTTCCTATTCTATCGTATTTTAGATTGGGTTTACACATTTAAAAGCATCCACAAGCCTAGCAGGTGGCAAAAATGAATAAAGCAGGTCAGGAGATGTAGTAGAGAAGAATGAGGACTAGAGAATACATGGCTTTGAAACATTTTAAAAATCCTTGGCGGGGCCAACAATACAAATATGCAAACTACCACTGCATGGATTTTGTGTTAGACACAGTCCTTTCCTGTTGAGCCTTTACAAACCTACACTGCAGTACCAGTGACCATGGGATGGGCATAGGCAACAAGGCCATGTGATATTTCCCTACCCCACACTCGTGCCTACTAAGTTAATGCCATTTATTAGCAAGAAATATTCTGAGAAGTATTGTATCTGTATTTTTACAATTTTTGTCGATATTATTTTACAAATAGGAAAGCATCAACCTGTCATGTTAACATTACCAGGAGAATAGATTGAGGAGACAGGCAGCATGTATGGCTCACAAAGCTCCTCTTCCCATCCTGTGCCAGATCCTGGTAATGAATACCAACACAAACCTTTTGCTTTGCCAAGGAAACCACTTTGTGGTTAAGTATTTGCTGACTGCCTACTGTGTGCAAGAAAATATAAGGAGGTCCACTGTGACCAGAAGAAACCATACGAGCTGGTGCATAATCTTGTCATTTGGAATTATGCCTGAGTAGCAATATGCTAGCCTAGAGCAAAATATCTTGTCAACAAAATACGAGCTCCCTCAACCTAAAATAAAACATATGAGAAAAATATGAAAACAGAATTGCAGAGTGAGAATTGTCATATGCTAGAGAAAAAGAAATGTAACTATATGTCATTAAATAACTTCTTTCTAAGTGCTTCTCTAAAAAGGAATCTGGGACTCATTTGTTTGTATCATATTTGAAAAATTATTCAGAATCTTGGATGTTGGAAGATTCTCAGAGATCATCCACACCATACTCCTCACAAGGCAGGTGTCTTTGTTGTAGAGCACTGGACATTCGTGACTAATTACTTCCTCAGTCATTAAGCTTAGACAGTTATGATTATCATAAATTGGTTCTGGTGCTTTGAGTGGGCACAGACCAGATGCAACTATGTATTGGAATCTAGGAAGATCTGTGGTTCTGGTCAAAGATAGTGTGTAGCTATATGGGTCACATGGTTGTGGTTCTGAGAATTGGTCTCTAATCAGGAATGATCATGGCTTTAATAAAGGATGAATGGGCAAGGGAGTCAGGAACATAACTGAATAGAGACCTAACCAAAACTGAGTACTAACAGTCTGCTTAGGGAGGGGGAAAGCACTCATTAGTGGACTGAGTTTGGCTTGTTTGTGAGATCTGATGGCAAAAATTGAACTCAAGACAGATGAGAATATTCAATATACAAGAAAAGCTGCTATAAAGACCTGAGAAGAAGGGAACATTAGCCTTAGGCAAAGTGTGCAGGAACACAGTAGTGTCTGTAACAGGAGTGCCCAGAGACCGAGCTTTGAGCTGCTGATAAATGTCTACCCGTCCCTTATTCGGATTTAATCCTGGCCCAGTAACCTTTAACTGCTGGCTGAGTTAGTTGTTTTTCATCGTCCAAAGGAGGAGAGATGCAGTCCAGTATATTCCCTTTGCTCTTGACAGAATTTTCCTTAAAGGAATAATTTTCTCTTCTTTGAACATTTTCCTTTGGGTTTTCATTCTGCCATTTCATCTGGTCTTTGTTCTATTTCATTAGCCTTCTCTTTTACTATCTCGGCTTCTTTTAACTCCTCTCTAAATATTAAAAACACCCATGATTCAGTTTTGAGATCTCCTTTCTATTTCTTCCCATCCCGGGTCTGATAGCATTTGTCTCAAGGATGTGTTGATGATTCTCAATCTTTTATTGCTCTAGTTTTGATGCTTCTCTGAGCTCGACTCATGTGTCTAGCTTCCTATATGCTATGAGGGGTATTTCAACACAACATTCCCAAAGCACAATTCTTAACCCTATCTTTTGCCCACAACCAGCTCCTCTCAATATTTCCCCATCCTAATAAATGGCAACACTATACAATTGAGCATTTGAGCCAAAGGCAGAGTCATCCTTAATCCCCCCTTTTTCTCATTTCCCCCATTATCTAATTCATCAGCAAGTCCTGCTATTTTATTTATAAAATGTTTCTTTCTCTATTTTTTTTCTGTTTTATAACATTACCACTTTGCTCCAAGCTGCTATCCTTTGTCCTGTGGGATTCTGCCAAAGTGTTAACCTCCCCATATTTCATTCTATACCCTATGGCTACAGTGATCTTATAAAAGTACAATTTAGGTAATTTACTTCTTGAACAGGTCCTGCTTGTTCAAAACGTACATAATAGTTTCCCATCACTTCTGGAATAAAACTTCAAGAGGCTTTGTCTTCTTCTCCATTCTGCCTCACTTTACCTGCCACTACTTCCCCCACTCACTTTTCTTCTACCATGCTGGCCTGTTTTCTTATCCTGAGAGCCCAGGCTGTGTCCTGAGTCTTGGCCTCTTGACTCTATTTTTACTTTGCCCAGAAATCTCTTCCTAAGATTGATTTCCTCTTGTCACTTTGATCTCCAAACATCTTCTCCTCAGAAGGTTGTTCCTAGTCCCTAATCTAAAGAACTCCCCACCCCATCCTTTTGTACCCTCTCTCTTAGTCTTACACTATCTCTTGGTACTACACTCCTCTCCTCAAGTGCTCATCAGTTCACAAAGGCATTTATCTTGTTGATTATCCATCTCTCCAACACAGGAATATGAATTTAGGAGAATAGGTATCTTATTTATCTTGTTCCTTATTAGATTTCTTTATCCAGAACAAAAGCCACTAAATGTGGGTGTTTAGTAAGTATTCACTGAGTAAAGGTGAATTCTATTTGCATATAATTTCCACTCATTAATCCGAGGGACTTATAGTAAATCAGTCTATTATTTCTTCTATATAGTAATCTTTTAAATGTATGGAGGAAACAGTTATTGTATATGCTGGTGTGTGTGTGTGTGTGTGTGTGTGTGTGTGTGTGTGTGCATGCTTTCTCCTGATTATCTGCAAGTATTTAAATTAATCCATGTATGAAAGGATTCCCAGATTTTTCACTATCCAGGTCACCTTATCCTGGATAAACTCCAAGAGTAGATTCCGTCAAGTTAATTCCATTGGTATCTAAAAATAACCTGAATGGCACCAAAATAGGTAGTGAAAAAATGGTTTCCGGCTGAGATTAACCACCTGGAACCAACTCCTGTCTTGGTTTGAAGTGTTTTTCTGGACTGTAGAATTTAAGGTATAGAAAACTCTAAGAGATTTTCTGTACTCTTCTTTCCTAGAGCAAATTGTTCTCCCCCATTGCACTCAAGCAGCCAGTCTTAAGCATGCATTATTTACTTTCTTGCTTATTCCCTCCTTGGCTCTGGTCTAAGAGGGCTGAACCAGAAGACAAGATTTGTGCTAGTATTTGCATCCCTAGCTTGTCATTGCGTGTGCACACAGTTTTCTACTTGACACCTTCCTTAGTTGCCCCATAAGCACCCTGAGTTCTCAAACTGAACTCACGCCCCCTGGACTTTTCTTTTATTTCCAATGCCTGTAAATGATGCCCAATTTGTCTGTTCTTTCCAGCCCCAAAACTCAGTCATCTTAGACTTCTTCTTCAATAGTCATTTCCAAATAGTTTCCAACTCTGTCTTTTCAACATTTTTCTCACCTTATTTTCACAGCTCTAACTCAGACCTTCACAGTCTCTTACTTGTATCCTTGTAAACTACTCACCTCGAAGGCCTCAGGGAACAGGGATTTCTCTAGGCACTTTTCTGAACTTTCTATCTGGTGCATAAACCCCTCCTTCTCCTAGGGGAGTGGACTGTCTGATTTCCTGTGCAATGATGCCATGTTATTTATTTAACTTTCTTGCTCTTTTACCTCTCCCTGGAAAGCTGCAAGATTCTAAAGACAAAAAGTAACTCTTATTTATCTTCACACCTACCCACTACCACCCAGATAGGTGGGCAGCACATACTCCCTAAATGTTTACCTGAAAGGCCCTTTAGGAGGCTGAAACAAATCTAGACATGAAGCTCCTAGAGCTACAATAGCAAGAGAATTGTCTACATTACAAAATGAATGCATCTGTAATCTGCTCCCTTCAGAATCCTGGTGTTTTAAGTCCTGGGCTCAAAAAACACTTCTGGTATGACTTCTCAGGGGCCCACAGCAGGATACAAGTGAATTCATAGGGCTAGTGCTACAATTATATACTACCTCTCAACTTTTAATCTGTGGCTAAACCTATATTCAATCAGGTAGATTATAGGATAGGTGTCCAAGGTATAAAAGTTCCTATGATGTAACAGCTGCAGATAGTAAACAGACCCCATTGTGCTGTGTTATTTATGTGCAGCTGCTCATCCCCACTATAGTGTTTCCACCTGGAAACAAGACTTAGGTCTTAGTCATCCTTGAAACTTCTAGAGTCTCTGTTGCAAATTCCATGCAAGGTATGACCTCCATAAATGGCATAGAATGGAACTGAGGCTCTTAATTATGGAGAGAGACAAATTTGAGACACCACTTTTGTTGCCAATAGTGATGAAAAAATAGGTAGTGACCCCTTCTTTCTCTTTAAGTGAATCTCCTTGTCAAATGCCTCTTTGAAAAGCAAGTGAAGGTAATTGCAAGTCAGCTGGAAGTGCTGCCAAGATAGGACCTCCAGGAAGGGTAGGAAGACAAATGATATTGTGGACTGCTACTATGCAATGTCTAAGTGAATCAAAATAAAGATATGATTTGAAATTAAAATGAGTAAACCATCCAGGGCTTACCATCATAGCAAAATGTACTGTCACTGGGCCCCTGGAGAAATGAAGACTCCTCTCTTCCCTTCTCCATTTCCTCCTGTCCCATCAGACTCCAGCTCTGAAAGGCTGTCATCCTCCAACGATATTACCTAAGTTACATGCAGCATGCCTATTACCCTTTGAATTCAACAATACTGATCTTCTAAGCACTCATTCATTTATTTGGCAAAAAGCTCCCTATCAAATGTAAGACCCAAGTACAGATTTAAGGACTTTATGGCCAGTATTCTTCATAGAATTTCAATAGATAATCTGCAGGAACATAAAACATACAACACAGATACTAATCTAAGAGACATGGCATGTAATTAAACTGGGGGGAAAGTGATTTTGAGTTCAAAAATTTTCATTTTTTCACAGTCTGCAGGTATTTTGAAAAGTAAATTTACTGAGTGTGTTAATTTACTCTGACTTTCAAGTAGAGGATTTCCCCACATTTATAAAAGAGAAACAGTGACTATAATGCATAATAAGGCATAGCAAGAATTCTCCAGCTAGTCCATCACTGTTTTGTACAGGTTAAAGGCAACTTGCAGGTAAGTGTCTCTAGAGGACTCAAGAGTCATGCCTTTCTTTTCCTCCTTGTATCCAAAACCAAGAAGCACTGCTTTCTTTCTGTAATGTCATGAAAACAGAAATGAACATAGAACCAGAAGCCCCAAATTGTCATTCTTCCTCTGTTATTTAAAAGCTGACATTAGAAAATTTATCAACTTACCACAACCTCAATATCTTATTCGTAAAATGGGATAATAAATCATAACTTACAGGATAATTGTAAAGACTAAACAAAATGAAAAACACTTATTGTGGCTTTTATTTTAATACAATGAATTAGGTCATGGGGCTTCCAGCCTCATGAATGGATTGGTGTGGAGTCTCCAGACTTTTGCTCATGTCTGACGGGATTAGTTATTATAAGGGTAGGCTGCTATACCATTGCTGGCTTCTTTTGTCCCCTCTTTTCTTTTGCTCACACCTATCACTACACTTGCCCACATGCCCACCTATGCTGCCATTTTTCATGTCATGGCACAGCATGAGGTCCTCACCAGACACGTTCTCCCAGTCTTGCTTGGCTATACAACTGTGAGTTCAGGAAACTTCCCTTCTTTAGACACTACCCGGTATCTCAATAAAATTTAAGTTGGGATTTAATTCACTAAAATAAATAATCCAACATCGAGTATTTTGTTATAACAACACAAAACTGGACTGAGTCATTTGTTATTGAATCTTAGTTTTGTCTAGATATCAACACAACTCGTTAAGATGTAACATTCATGAATCCTCAGCATTTTTATTTTCCTTGCCAATTACTGATGATTAGATGAGAAAACACAGTAAAATAACTGAGGAACTTCAGCAAAATTCTTAATCTAAGAAAGCAAAGAAAGCCCTAGGAACCTTCCAAGGCTTCCTGGAGAAACAACAGCTGTGGCACCCGTCATCTGTTCCAGGAACCAGGTGATGCACTTTGGATTCATCCTCTCCTGAAGCTGCAGCACAATTAAGGAGCTAGAGCTTCTCTGCTCCTCACCACAGCCCCAGCAGAGCCCACACAGGTCAAGGAAGACCATGGCAGGCTGCTCTCCAGAGGGAAACTTGTCGTCTCCAGTCTGAGCCCTGAAGGATGCTAATTAATGAACAATCTGCATTCCGAACCACCCTGCTTTTTTACTTCATACTCTATCTTGATCTATTATAACCTCAAAAGGGGCCTCTCAATCCTCTATCTGTCTTTTTGTCTCTTCCACAGAGGCCTTTGGTCGCTCCACTGTCTGAGTGTGTATAGTACTCAATAAACAGCACTGAGATTACTTTGATGCCTTCTGTTTCAGGAGGTTAAAGGATTTTGGAAGGCAGGAACTCTATCCCACTTTATCACTGTATCTCCTGGAGTGTGTGGCATAGTGCTGGAGGCTCCTTTTCTCTCGCTTTATAGTAGGATATTGATTCTCAACCCTGGGTTGAAGTTAAAAAAAAAAAAAAAAAGGAATGTCCCTGCGCATACCCAATCCCATTTCATTGGAATTAGAATCTGCCAGTGTAGGCTCTGCTAACGCTCCTAGGTGACCTTAACATTTAGAAGAGAGCTGAGGTCGATAGCATTTGTGTGTATGCCCTGGCTCCTTTCCCTCACACCCCTACTCATCTAAGTTTATGAGGAAGACTGGACCGCAGCCAGCACAGCCCTTTCCTCCCTTCTTCCTGGGTGGGCCCCATGACCTGCAGAAAGCCTGCTAGTCTGCTATTAGCCAGGTTCCCAGAGAGGTGGTCTGTGCTCTGCCCCTCTGCAGTCCTTGATGCTGTCTTTGTCTGTGCAGAGGGACTTGTTTAATGCTGGACTTCACTCTTTAAAAATCCATTATTACTACAACCTAACTCTTTTTGTATAGTATTTGTTTTCAATAATAAAATTGACATTTATATCTCTGTTTGTCTGACATTCCCATCCCATCAATTGATTTAGAATTTAGGAGGGGGAAGAGTTATCTCCCTCAAACTCAGTGGGATCCTCCTCAGGTCCCAGGCCATGAGAGGTACTCAATAAATATTTGTTGCATAAATCAGTTCCCTATTCACATCTACTAATATCTGCCCTCTAAATTTCTGCTTCAGTCTTTCCCTGTCTTTTCCTTCCTCCACAGGCTACAGATGGTATAAATGCTGCAGTCCTTGTGAAGACTGAAAAAGCAGTCAGACAGATGTGTTGTTCATAGCTCCCTAGCCAGGCATAACTAAACATTTACATTTATTACCAATTAGAGGGGAAACAGACTGTAGTTTTATGCACTGTATGTGGTTGGATATATTTCTTTTTGGGATCTCACTAAAAATTTCCAAATGTGTCATTGGATCTCACTCTCATACTAGCTCAAATCTCATGGAAAATACCACTTAAATAGAGGTCTAACAATGACAGTACAAATCTACTTGTCATTCTCCTACCCAAGTACAGAGTACCATGGAGGAATACAGACAATGTCACCAGAGGGCCACTGACCCAGTAGGATTTATTTGAACTAACCTCTCCCAGACATTTGGCACACGTAGAATTGATGAAGTTATGGGAGGCTGTCAAAGACTGTGTCTGTAAAGGTGTTGATAGCATCCAATATACAACAGCACTTGCGAACACATCGCGTTTTATAGCCATTTTCCCACTTAGGGTAAAGTAGAATGAGTGAAAATAGTACTAGAAGTGACTTTGGAAATCACTGAGCACCATACTCAGAACAAAAGAATTGCACTGGTTTTTGTTGAGTTTCATTTATTCTTCTATACATCCAACATCCAATACACTGACCCAATCTCATAAAAAAAATCAAAGGAAAGTACTGGCTGAAGTTTAGACAACCTGAATTCTGTACTCAGCTCTTGTTAACTCAGCACTTTTTGCCTGAAAAATCAGATAAATGCTTTCAGGCACTTTTGCTATGAAAAACTGAGATTTCATTAAAAATTTATATATTGTATAGATTTCATCACATGGTTAATTTCAAAACAATCTGAATGCTTACAATAGAGGTTAGTTAATACTCTACACGAAAAACAGATTAATCACACACATAACCATTTTAAAAAAACACTGTTTTAGCACAATGAGATACCAGTTCACACTCACTGTAGTAGACATGATGGATGGCAATGATGAAAAGGCAAACAAAAACTGACAAGTGCTGGTGAAGTTGTGGGTAAATCGGAACCCTTGTGCATCACTAGTAGTGATAAAATGACACAGGAACTGTGGAAGGCAGCTTTATGATTTCTCAAAAATTTAAACATAAAATTGGCATATGATTCTATAATTCTACTATAGTCGTTCATTTAAAAAAGTTAAAAACAGGAACTCAAACAAGAACGTGTCCCTAGCTACAGTCTTCACAATAGCTAAAAGGTACAAACAGCCCCAGTGTCCAACAAAGGGTGAGGGGATCAACACTTTGTGTTTGTTTTTATTGGTACATTTTAGGTATACATAATCACAGTCTCCATGGGAACCTTGTGCCTGTACATGATATATCTTGCTTTGTTTTTTCCTATTGACCTCCCCTCCCTTCAACTCCTGTTCCCCTGCTTATTTACAAAGATTTGTTTCCATTTTTTCCTTCTATTCTATTTTTTTCTTGTCCTTTCCTTCCTTTATCCTCCCAACCTTCCCTGTTCCCCTTCTCGTTTGAACATTTTCTTCCTATTTCTCAATATCTATTATATACTTTGGTCTTTATGTACACTTTTGGCTTCTCATACCAGAGAAACAATGTGATATTTAAACATTTGTCTGATTTATTTTGCATAACAGTATGGTCTCAAGGTCCATTCATTTAGCTAGAAATGTCTCAAGCTTATCCTTCTTTATGGCAGAGTAGTATTCCATTGTATAAAAACTACATCTTCTTTATCCATTCCTCAGTTGATGGGCATTTGGGTTGTTTCCAAGATTTAGTATTACAAACTATGCCACTATAAACATAGGTGTGAATATATTGCTGTGCTATGATGCTATTAGTTCTTTCAGGAAGATACTAAGATAGGGAATAGCTGAGCCAAATGCAGCCTCTAATCATCATTTTCTGGGGAATTTCCACACTGAATTACAGTCGTTGAATCAGCCTACATTCCCACTATAGTGGAGAAGGGTGTCTTTTTCTCCAAAGCCCACCAGCATTCATTTTTGGTTGACTTCTTGGTAATAGCCATTTTGGGGGGGGTGAGGTGGAATCTCAACATTATTTTAACTTGCATATCTCAAATGAACCCTGAGGATGAGCATTTTTAGTTATGTACTTATTTGCCATTTCTATATTTTCATTTGAAAAGTGTCTGTTCATCTCAGATGCCCGTTTTTAGATTGAATCTTTGTAATGGTTGATACATTGTGTCATCCTGAGAAGTCTAGAAGCTTAACTAAGTAACTCAGCAGGTCTACATCCTGGGGTCTAGGGGACAAGCTCTTGTAGCTCTAGGGTGTTGTTCATTGTATCAACTTGAGAAATGTAGAAGTTTAACTAAGTGACTCAGCAGGGGGCCAAGGTCCTTACTTAGTAAACATCCTGAGCCTATGCCAGAGGAGGGTACAGAGATGAACTGAGTGTTACACTCACCCAACGGCAGGTAACCTACATACACTATAAAGCAGGAAAGGTGGCTTGTTCTCCTCCTCCCACCCTAATTTTTGCTCTTGTTGCTTTCTCTGTCTTTCGCTGCCATGAACTGTTGCTCTTCTGCCATGCCACCCTGCCTTGGAGCTAGTTGGTTATGAATTGAAACTTCCACAAAATGTGAGCAAAATAAACCTTTTGTTCCTTAGTTTTGGGTGTGTAATATTATGTCTCAGCAATGAGAGACAAATAACCAAGCCAGTGTTTACATGTGAGGGGCCTGATTTTTTTTAGTTCTTTACACAGTCTATATATTAGTGCTTTGTCTGAGGAACAGCTGGCAAAATTTTTTTCCCATACTGTGGGTTGTGTCTTCACTCTGTTGGTGGTTTCTTTGTTGTGAAAAAGCTCTTCAATAAGATGTGACCTCAGTTGTTGATTCTTTGTGGTATTTCTTGTGTGGTCAGAATTTTATTCATAAAGTCTTTGCCTACATCAGTGTCTTAAAAGGGTGCTACATATTTTATCTCCCAGGAGATTTAGTGTTTCTGTTTTAATATTTAAATATCTGATCCATTTCAATTTTACTTTAGTGAATGGTAAAAGACAGTTGTCTAGTTTTGCTCTTCAGCATCTAGAAATCCAGGTTCCAGCACCATGTATTATGCTATCTTTGTCCAGTGAAGGTGCTTGGCTTTTTTGTCAAACATAAGGTGATTACGTTTGCAATTGTTTCTGCATCTTCTAATCTGTTCCACTGATCCTCAAGTCTGTTTTTTTTTCCAGTACCATTATTTTTTAAACAATTGTGATAAAAAAAATCATAGTACTGGCAAAAAACCAGAATTGTTTTATAATAGAATTTCAAGTCAGAGATTATGATGCTCCTTGCCTTGCCTTTGTTGCCCACAATTGCTTTTGCTACTGTAGGTCCCTTCTCGTTTAAGTGAATTTTAGGATTGTTTTTCCTGATTCTATGAGATATATTACTGGTATTTTGATTGTGATTGCATTAAATCTGTATAGCAATTTTGGAAGTATGACCATTTGCATATACTGTTTCCTCATACCTAAGAATAAGGAATATCTTTCCATTTTGTGATACCCTCTTTGATCTCCTTTTTCAGATTTCTGTATTCTTCAATATAAAGGTCTTTTACTAATTTTGTTAAATTGCTTCCTAGGTCTTTCACTTTTTGGGAATCCTATTATTAAAGGTGTTGTTTTCCTAATTTCTCTCAGTGAGTTTGTTATTTGTGTACAGAAATGATATTGACTTTTGAGTGTTGATTTCATATCTGGCTATGCTACTGAATTTAGTTATTAAATCTAGAAGTCTTTTGGTGCAGTTTTTGAGGACTTTTATGTAGAATATCATCTGCCAGTAATTTAACTTCTTCCTTTCCTATCCTTATTTCTTTCTCTGGTCTAATTTCTCTGGCTAATGTTTCCAGAACTATATTGAATAAGAGTAGTGATATTAGACACTTATATCTTATTCCTAATTTTAGAGTAAACTTCATAAACACCTGGAAATTAAGTAACACCATTCTGAACAACCATTGGGTCACAGATGAAATTAAGGAAAAAAATTAGTTTCTACAGTCAAATGGCAATACTGATACAGCATACTGGAATTTATGGGATGAAATGAAAACACGGCTGTGACAGAAATTTATAGTTGTGAATTCTCTTATCAGAATAATACAGTGAGCTCAAATAACCTAATGTTGAACATCAAGCTTCTGGAAAAAGAAAAAGAAGTCAAGACCAAACCGTGTAAAAGAAGGAAATTATAAAAATCAGAGTAGAAATTAAGGAAATGGAGACTAATAAACAACACAAAGAATCAATGAATTAAAGAGTTGGTTCTTTGAAAGATTAAATAAAATTGACAATCCTTTAGCAAACCTTATCAAGAAAAGACTTAAATTCATGCAATTAGGAATGAAAAGGGTGAAGTCATAACAAGTCCTGCAGAAATCCAGAAGGTCATCAATACCTACTTTGAGAACCTGTGTTCTAATAAGATGGAAAACACAGAAGAAATGGACAGATTCCTAAATACACATGAATTAACAAAGCCAAATCAAAAGATCTAAATATTCTAAGTAAACCAAATCAGTCAATGAAATTGAAGCTGTAATTTAAAATCTACCAACAAAGAAAAGCCCAGGCCCTGATGAATTCACTGCTGAATTCTACAAGAGATCTAATGCCATTACTTCTCAAACTCTTTAATGAAATTGAAAAGGAAGCCACACTCCCCAATTCATTCCTAGATGCAAACATTACCCTGTTACAAAAACCAGAGAAATAGTCAACCAATAAAGAGAACTACAGGTCAATCTCCCTAATGTACATAGATGCAACAAATCATCAAGAGGATTATATACCATGACCAAGTAGGAGTCACCCCACATACCCACAGATGGTAACAACATATGCAAATCAACATATCATATCAACAGAACCAAAGACAAAAACCATATGATCATCTCAATAGGTACAGAAAAAGCACTTGACAAACTCTAATGCCAATTCACAGTAAAAACCTACAGCAAATTGGAATAGATGGATTCTGTCTCAATCTGGTAAAAGTCATCTATGGAGAGTCCAGCATCTTGGCCTGACTCTTTGGGACCGGGAACCTCCCAGACCTGCAGAGTGGCCTGCGCTGTTTGGACTGGAAATGTTGCGGAGACCTGCATCTCGGCCTAACTGTTTGGGACTGGTAGGCCTGCCCTTCATCCGCAGGGAACTTCCCAGAGACCAGCATCTTGGCCAGATCTGTTTGGGCCCATAGCCCCGCCCTTCAACCGCAGGAAATCTCCCAGAGACCAGCATCTCGGCCTGACTCTTTGGGACCGGGAACCTCCTGGACCCGCAGAGTGGCCTGTGCTGTTTGGATTGGGAACTTTGCAGAGACTGGCATCTCAGCCAGGTCTGTTTGGGACCGGGAACTTTGCAGAAACCAGCATTTTGGCTTGACTCTTTGGGACCTGTAGGCACACCCTTTACCCATAGGGAACCTCCTGGAGACCTGCCTGGGGCAAAGTGCGGTGGCCTGGGCAACCTGAGATTCCACAGGCTCCGGGGTGAACACACCCAGCATTTGCCTTACAACTTAGGGAGCCAGGAG
Source organism: Dolichotis patagonum (assembly GCA_004027295.1). NCBI lineage: Eukaryota > Metazoa > Chordata > Mammalia > Rodentia > Caviidae > Dolichotis > Dolichotis patagonum. The sequence continues at coordinate 87,527 of PVJX010005042.1, forward strand.
CCCATAGAGGGGTGTTAGGACCCTGTGAGGAAGCCAAGAGCCTGTGGAGGAGCCACTGCCCCTTCAGGAACTGAGGGTGCAAGAGGTAATTTGCCACACATGCAGAGAAAGCATTGGAACACTGCTCAAAGCAAGGAAATATAGAAAAATGACAAAAGGAAAGACCAAAAGGCAGGCTGAAAGCTCTAGCCCTCCCCAAGAAAGATTAGAAGCCATGTACATAGAAGAAAAAATAAGCCATACACCTGAAATGTATGAAATGATATCAAATGAAATAAATATGCAAATAGGGACAGCTATGGAGAAATTCAAATCAGAAATACTTGCCCAGGTAAAAGAAGAATTGATAAAAATAGTGAAAGAAATAGTGAATGTATCTAGTGAAAACACAGCTAAAAAATTAGAGGAACAAAGCAAACAGAATCCCTAAATGAACACTATATGAAACAAACAGAATACATGAAATAGATTCAAAGAGATATACAGGAAATCAAAAATGCTATTGAAAGCTGTAAAAACCGCCTCAATGAAAGTGAAGGTAGAATTTCAGACCTCAAAGATAAGATTGCAGCTAGTGAGCAGGAAAGACAAGATCTTTTAAAAATAACCAAGAATCAGGAAATAACAATTCAACACCTGCAAGATGATGCAAAGAAAAATAACATAAGATTAATAGGGATAAATGAAAAAGAAGGGGACAGCCCAAATGATATCAAGAGGATATATACAGAAGTAATAGCTGAAAACTTCCCAAACATCAGCAGAGAAACTGACATCTGGATAAGTGAAGCATATAGAACTCCGAACAGCCATAACCAAAATAAAACTACACCCAGACACATAATAATCACCATCCCAGAAATCCAACATAAGAACAGAATACTAAAAACTGTTAGAGACAAAAGAGAGATTACCTATGAAGGAAAACCTATCAGAATCACGGCAGACTTCTCAAAACAAACAATGAAATCAAGAAGAGCATGGAGTGAAGTCTTTCAGATCCTAAAGGAAAACCACTTCCAACCCAGACTGACATACCCTGCAAAACTGTCCTTCAAAATGGATGGAGAAATAAGATACTTCCATGACAAAGAACAGCGGAAGAACTTCATGAACACCAAACCAACCCTACAAAGAATACTGAAAGACATTCTA
>PVJX010005043.1:0-88686 GCA_004027295.1 Dolichotis patagonum
GTGCTCTAAAGGATATAACTGCATGTATGTTTAAGTGTGTAAGATAGATGACCACATTACTGTTTTTGTTAGATTGTTGAGCAGAACTGTTAATAGTCTCACTGTTTGAATGTCTACTTTGTGTGCTTTAATTTTGTAACTTGAACAACTATTTCCAATGATGACAGTATGTAACTTATCAAGTGGCAATTTCTTAGTGCTTTTGTTTTCGTTTTGTTGTTGTTCTTATGGTTCTTTTATTTTTTGCCTTTGGAATTCTGTATTCTTGCTACCCTTTTTCTGTTTTGTTTGGTTGTTTTCTTTTTTGTTTTTTCTCTTTAAATAAAATGTTTTTAAAAAAGACCTTCCTCATTCTGTTGTCAATTAACTACTGCCAAAGACCACCACAAACAAATAAATAGCAAACAAGCTGGATTTATCCTTAGTTGCAACAGGGAAAAGAGTACACCATACATGTCTAAGTAACAAGAATTTGCCACAAGATTTGACTCTCTATTAGATGATTTAGGGAGGGCTGGAATGAGCAAGGAAGCAAGGATAATAAAGTGATTAACAAGTCTTATCTACAGGGAAGAGCAATGAATCACAACTAAAGCTTTGGTTGGTAAAGGAGTGCAAGCAGTCACTCATATTAGCCAAGATTAGCAAACGTTTGATCACTTTTGTGATTTTGAAAACGTTCATGTTTTGATCTGACATAAACACAGAGTGATCTTCCTGCCTTGATCTATCCCAATCACAGACAAGTCTTGTCTGACTTTCCTGTGTTGTGAAATTGTTTATGTTCAACTGTGGAACCATAGGCTGGGCTGATAGTAGCAACCAAGTCTCAGATGTCAGGGGCTGTTTTCTTTTTCTTACTTTGTATATGGCTTCTATAATCACTTGTTCAATGTTTACTCTTTATTTAATTTTGACCTTTTGTGGAACATATAGTTGGTATCCAGATTTTCATTATTACAAATGAACCTGTAAATTAAGGATTTGAAATTGCCTTAAACAATAAAGAGGATTTATTAGTCTTTGGAACTCATATGTCACCAAAATGAAAAGAGTGTTGGAGATACAGTGTAGTGGTCAAGTGCTTAATGAGCATGAGCATAAGGCCCTATGTTCAATCCCCAGAACCATACTGTTTAAAAAAAAATAAAAATAAAAATCGGAAGTAAGATGAAAAATGATTCCAAACTAGGCAAAAATATTTGTAAATAAAATATCTAACAAAGACTTGGTAAGGGGTGCACGTGCGTGCATGCGTGTGTATGCGTGTGTGTGTGTGTGTGAGAGAGAGAGAGAGAGAGAGAGACAGAGAGACAGAGAGAGAGAGAACATTTTTCTCAGTACTAGAAGGTTGTTCTTAGCCCTCTACCACCAACTACATCTACAGCTCTTTTTTTCTCTGTTTTTAATTTTAAGACAAGATCTTGTTAAATTGCCCAGGTAGAGCTCAAACTTGCAATTCTCCTTCTCTTAATTACTGTTCTCATTGCTGATACAAAATACCCACATTTGGAGGAAGAAAGGTTTAGTTGGCTTGTAGTACATAGAGTTTCCAGTCTATAACTGGCTGGATATTTAGATATAAATCATAACATTCTTGCTTCAGCCTTGCAAAATGCTGGCATTATAGGTGTGAGCCACTGCAACCAGCTAAAATATACTTTAAAAAAATTCAAAACTCAGTAAGAAAAAAAAAACCCAATATTTTAAAGTGAACAAAGTATTTGAATAAACACGTCACAAAAGAGGATAAACATTTAGTATGCAAATACATGAAAACATGATCAGCACCTTTTGTCAACAGGGAAATGCACAAGGAGATATTACCATCACTTACTAGAATAGCAAGCATGAGAAAGATTTACTGTACCAGGTGTTGGTGAGACTATGGAGGCAAGAGAACTCTTATCTGTTGCTGGTAGGATATAAAATGGTCCCTTCACCTTGGAAAAGATTCTTTAAAAGTTAAATACATACTACTTCCAGTATTTACCAAGAGAAAAGGAAGGATATGTCTCTTGTATATAAATCATAGAAGTTTTATATTTAATAGCCAAAACCTAGACACAGCTCAAATGTCCATTAAACAGGAAGATGGAGAAACTGTGGTATATCTGTAATGGAATACTACTCCATAAAAAGGAGTAAATTTTTGATACACACAATGTGAATAAATTTCAAAATAATTATACTGAGTGAAAAACCCAGACCACTTTCCCAAAAAGTACATTTGTACATTTAAAATACAGAAATTGCAACTAATCTATAAAGAAAGAGAACAGATGAGATATTGCCTATATAATCAGAGGGGGTAGGTGGAAACTTTAGAGATGATGTGATAGGCTTACTATTTTCTTTATAGTGATTATTTTTATGGCATATATATGTCAAAAATAATCAAAATATATACTGTAATATGTACATTTTATATATTATATCTCAGGAAAGCTGTATTCAAAAGGGGGTAAGAGGGTTGTAGGAATAGACAGCATTTGTCTAGCGTGTAGAGGCCCTAGGTTCAATTTGAATTTAATCTCCAACACCACAGGGAAACAGAGAGACTGAGAGACTGAGAGACAGAGAGACAGAGAAAGAGAATCTATAAACCAGTAACTATCATCAGAGATATAAAGTCTTTCTTTTTCTCTACTGTGCCTCCTGATCTGGAAGACAGAGAGCTTTCCAAGCAGGGGAATTACAACCTGAAATTCACTTTTCAAACAAGCCCCATGGTCAGGAGAATAGAACACAGTAAACAGGAGCAACCACTGAAAATGACATCAGAAGCCTTTGTAGTTCTGACTATTTACTTGTTGGAAGCTTAGAAGTAGAATCATTGTGAAAAGAGAAAGTTACCAAGATCATTTGGGCTCAATGACTGGTGAGACAGGAAAAAAGTAAACTTACAAGGATAGTTGAGGAGAGTTAAATGAAGTACTATTTATAAAGGCATGTAAAGGATGAAGGGCTAAGGAAAGTTGTGGAGACACCAGCTGGAGGGATGGGATGAGAGGCAGGGAACCTTTTCCACTTTCCAAACCTGAGGAGTAAGTGGAACTATTCTCAGAACTTGACAGGAGTGAGGACTGTGGGAAACAAAGTATTTAGGACAGCAATGGCCCTAGGTAAAGAACACAACTCAGCCAATTTGGACCCCAGCAAGAGAGGAACTTGGGAAATAAAACTCCAACTTTTCTCTCCTCCTTACTGATCTCACAAAATCTAGACAGGTAGGAAGCGTGGATCACATGCCTCAGTCAGTAAAGGTTAGCCTCCCAGGGCAAGGAGTAAAGTAGAAAAAAGTGGAGCGGGAAGAATACCCAACACAGTGCTTATTATTAAACTCTTTTTCATAAAACTACTGTTTAAAGTTTTTATTTTTCTTTCTTAGACTACTACTATGAAGTGACTAATGAAGGACTTTTAAACTGTGCCAGAAATCACCTCTTGACCCACCCCTGCTCTGTCCTGTTGCTTACCAAATATGTCAGATGTCATTTCATGACAATGAAAAGTCTTGGAAATCCAGGATAGCTGGGTGTCTGGCAGCACAGATGAGGAATGGCTTTTCAAAGGAATATCTTGCCATCCCTCAAAGACTCAATCTGATTTAGGACAAATATAACTCTCAATCTGCTAGATATCAGATGTACAAAGTAGGTGCTCCCTGAAATCAAAGAATGAATTCCAAGGAACAACGGAGGTAAGGTTTATTGAGAGAGCTCCTGAAGGACAGGAAGGGTTCCAGGTGGATTGCCACAAAGGCTCAATGTCAGGGGTAATTTATACAGCAAAGTCAAAGTGTGGGTGCAACGTAGGTCAAACTACAATCAATGTATTGTACTACAAGGATAGCCACTTAGCCAATATTGATCCAATAGGGAAGAGAGTCACACACACACACACACACACACACACACACACACACACACACACAAAGGTACATGGAAAGAACAAAGGCATTTTTGGGATGGGATACACCTGGATGTTCTGGTTACCCACTAGGTGACTGATGTGTATCTGAACCTTACTAAGCCAGCTGATATCAATCATGGTACAATTTCAAGTTATTCTTTATCCCTCAGGGAGGCACATAGGCCTGCATCTTTATCTTGAACCCTGGCCTTCAATGGATATACCTCAAGCCACAGTTTTGATTTGCTCTTGTCTTTTGCTCTGACTCTCTCAAGGATGTATCCGTGTCTGGCTGCCTATTAATGTCTATCTAATTTAACTGCCTATAATAAAACCACTCCTCCAAACAATATACAAAAATAGCAAAATAGGTTTGCTATTATTCCTCCCAAATTCACAAGCAGAATGATTCTAATGGGATTTAAAAAAATACAAAACAGGACCCCTCTCAATTTGTCACAAAAAATGTAAACACAAGAAGAAGTGGTTGTGCCACTAAATGAAAAAGAGATGGGACATTCTACCTGAGAATAAGCTTCCTAAGAAAATAAGAAACCAAGTAAGGAAAGATAATGACTCTCGATTCTAAAACAAAGGGAAGAATTTCTGCCTTGTATTTCCAAGGTTTTGCTTAGTTCTTTTTTTTTTTAAGTGTTGGTTATTTCATTGGATTAGCAGGGAGTATAGTCGAAGCTGTGACCAATCCCTTCTGTAGATCATATTGATCTAGGCATGGTTGCAAATAATGGAGGCCAAATCTGATTAAATGGGAGCCATAGAACTTTCAGGGAGGGAGCAAATCTTATAAGGTAGGGTTTCTCAAACTTTAAATGTGCTCAGAAATTTTGTAGGTCTATTAAAATGCAGATCCTTTCTCAGTAGGTCTGGGATACAGCCCAAGAACCAATATTTCTAAACAGCTGATGCCAACACTGCTGGTCCCAGGGCAAGGCCGCAAATCAAGAGTGAAAACTCAGGGGTTCAATGCAGTAGCAGATGTGAGATCCAGGAGGACATATCACATTGGGAAATAGTAGGAGCTGAGGTGAACTGGAGCATGCATGCTCTGCCTTCAAGCATTCAAACAATAACATTGTGCAAGCCCAACAAAAACATGACTACAGCTGAATCTTATCCCCATCAATTTCAACTGCTACTCAGAGAAAAAGGAAGACTTGGCCTCGTAGCAAAACCTAAATGATAAAAGAAGGGCTAATTTTGGTTTGTTCAGAATTTTCTGTTAGCTTAATCCTCCATGGACTCATGTAAATATTGTGAAGGGCAAAGAACTTTAACATTGTAGAGAGCTGCTCTACTTAAAACTTTCTAAAAGACACTTGAGCGCAAGAAGTATAACTTGGCTTTCTGTCTCTAAAAACAAAACATAAAAATAGCTACGCACAGGACAGTTTCTCCTCCAATTACGATGAGGTGCAGCCTCACTGGGTTCCTTTAAAGAATAGAGGTGACACTATGAAGTGAATGCAATGATTCCCAGTGCAAGCCACAGCCATAGAGCCAAGCAAAGTGATTCCTACAGGAGGTGGGTGAGAGCAGAATGGAGGAAAGGTAACTGCATCAGGTTCACGGTCAGGCCCTTACATACATATTTGATGAACAGACAACATGTACTTGAGTTCTAAGGTAGTAGTATCCCATCCTCTCTAGGTTTGATTGTATAACCATCCTTACAATATTCTGCCCCATCTCTCACTGTGATGAAGGTTTCTGCTTCTTATTAATACTAACAGCTCCTATTTATAAAGTACTTTCAAATATATTTTCTCATATGTGCCTCACCTCCCCTGTGTCCACCAGAGTAGCACATCTCCAGCAGCTTGGTGAAGCTCGAAGGTTTGAGGCTGACAATTATGTTCCACACTACCTTATTTGTGAGATGTCACGGGTAACTGATAGGATCTGTTCATAAAACTCAGAGGATACACAGAAACAGCACCATGAGGTAGGGTAGAGGGGCTCAGGGTCCAAGAATTTGCAGATGTGGGTGGGACAGGAATCAGCCAAACACCGATCACTATGGAATGGTTCGTTTCATGTGGTCATCTGTATTCATACTGTTTTACGTTCCACTTCATTTCTATCTTTTGAAACAGATCGGATCAACACAATCCAGTAGATAAAATGTATGCCATATATGTAATCGTAAATATTCCAACGGGCAAATTATGAAACAGAAAAAGATGAAGAGGTAAAATTGATTTTAATGATATGCTTAATTTAACATATAAAAGTTGATTTAATGTTTAAACTTTTCCACATCTTTTTTTATGCTGTCTTTGAAATTCATTGTAGTTTATTTTTATAAGCACATCTTCAATTTAGATTAATCATGTTCAAGTAGTCCATAACCACACTTGACTAGTGACCTCTATTTTCTACCGTGATTGTACAATACATTGTAATGTAGTTTCAGAAAAGTCATTTTAATCTGGGCATGGTGGGGCAAGCCTGTACACTCAGCTGCTCTGCTAATACACAAAGGGATCACTTGAACACAGGAGTTTGAAGACAGCCTCAACACAGCAAGACAAAAACAGATAAAAATAATGTTATGTTACATACATACCGAGGCCTGATTTCATCTAGCTATACACTGCATGTTCATAGCTTTAATAGAACTTAATGGAATGAACAGAATTTTTCTCAAATATTGGTGCTATATATTTAAGTTAGAAGTTAACTGAAGATTTAATAAACTAAAACAAAGTATCAAGTAGTTTTATACTTTGGAAACCAGTTAAGCATGTTAAAATTCCTACATAATTTATATAAGAAAATACTGACATGGTGGTTTAAATGTGTTATAACTTAAGTGACCATATGTTCCAGTTTTCCAGAAACAGTGCCAATTTACGCTTGTTGTCCCAGCATAACTATTGATGATTCTCCTTTTCACCTAAAAGTTGTCACAGTTTGAGCAATTTGGGATGAAGCATATGATTATCCTAGCTATAGCACATAATGTGAAAATCTAAACACTAAACAAAGTTTAACTTTTAATTACTAACATTTGTATAACTTATACTTCAATATTTATTCTCAAAGAAAATAAAACCATTATGCTTAGTTTTCCAATATAAAATCTTATACTTGGGTGAAGAAAAAATAAAAGGCATTCTCATCTTTTTAAACTGTTTATTCAAGGCTGAATTCAGTAGATTTAATTTACAGAAATAAATTTACAGGGCTGGAGGTATAGCTCAGTGATAGAATGCACTCTAAACAGAACAAAATGAAAAATGATTCTCAGAGATTGATCTCTCAGTATACAAGGTCGTTTTGGTTTAGTATTTCATTCTGAAAATTAACTATTTTCTTCCTGTAAACTAGTCATCTCAACATACTACTCTTTTTTTTTTTAATGGTACCAGGGATTGAACTCACAACCACAAGTTGCAGGACAGGCACTTAAGCCACTGAGCTAAATCCTTAGCCCTCAACATATTACTCTTGCCATTATGTTGGTACTCAAAGATCTTTGCAAAAGATGCTATAATTATTCTTCCACTAAAGTAATACTACTTATTTTTAAATAAAAAAAGGAAAGTGTTTCAAGCAATGCACTTCAAATTTCAGCAGTCACCAAGGTGAGCTCTTACTGAACTGCAGCTGGTTTGTCGTTAATACTGTACTAGAAGCAAGGTGAAAGAGGCTCACATAGACAACCACTGGTAGAGTCACCCTTTCTATGTGAGTGATTTGAGCTGTGAAAGTGATTTATTCAAATTTCAAGCCAACGCTTTTACCACTTATTTCAAAACATCAGACACTGTGATATAATGAAAAGCGCAAACCACTGGAATCTGGAGGAATGAAATAGGAGCATTTGCATATGCAAGATGTACATTTTTAAAGTTTTCATTTTTGAGCTAGATATTATGTTTTGGGTGGTTTTTATACTGTTAAACACATGCCAAGCATGGTGGCCTACACCTGTTAGCACTTTAGATGGCTGAGACAGGAGAGATGCAAGTTCCAGCCCAACTTGGGAAATTTAGTGACTTGTCAAGACCCTGTCCCAAAATAGAAAAAGGGCTTGGAGCTGTAGCTTATGATGAAGGTCCTGAGTTCCATCCCCTATACCACCACTACCCCAAATCAAATAAATAAATCATAGATTATGAATGGCCTGCTGCCAACACTGTGTCCATAAAAAAGATTGTAATTAATTAAATTCTGTGCAACTGGGTATAGTTTTCTTAAGAAAAAATTCTGACACTGTACTTGATAGTTATATGAACTTGGTCAAGACACATAGCTTCTGAATATGTTAATATTTAAAAAGATCAACAAACTTGCTTTACTACCTCTTTAATAGGATTATTGGACTACAATACTAAAAATACATGTGAAAAAAGCTGAGTGCTGTGGTGCATGCTTGTAATCCTAGTTATTCAGGAGGCTGAGGCAAGTGAATTGCAAGTTAGAAGTCACCTTAGTAGGAGCCTGTCTCAAAATTTTACAAAGCATAAATTTTTAAAAAGGGATAGGAGTGTAACTCAGTGATCCCTGAGTTTAATTCTCAGTACCGCAAAACAAAATAAAAGTGAAATAAATAAAATACAATGCTTCATTCACAATATGCAGTTTTCTTTCTTGTTTATACCATCCTTTCCAGACCAATGTCCCTGTATACATAAAGATTCTTTTCACCAGTTATAAAGAGTTGTTAGTCATTTGACTGATTTGTTCATTCTTTTATTATTTTCTTTTAGTTGAGCTGTCACTTTGGCTCCCACTCTTCAGACATACTTCGCTAAAAATCCTATTTAAGATTTTCATATTTTGTGCTGTGTACACTTAGTAGGCAGGGAGATGTGGAGAAGGAACTGGAATACTTGAATGGTGACCCCAGGTCTTAGCCCCAAAATCTATAAATGTGACCTTATTTAGAAAAAGAGTCTTTGAAGATATTATTAAACCAAGAATTTTAAGACATACTCTGGATTTGTCCAAGTACATCTTAAACCAATGATGAGTGTCCTATATGAGACACACAAAAGAAAGACGGAGAGAAATGGCAAAGGCCCTGTGAAAATGGAAGCAGAGATTGGAGTTCTGCTGCCACAAGTCAAGAAATGCCTGAAGTTCCCAGAAGCTGGAATAGGTAAGGAAGGTGTCTCCCTAGGGTCTATAGGGGGAGCACGACCCTGGCAACATAACTTGATTTCAAGTTCCTGGCTTCCACAACTGAGAAATGACACATTTCTGTCGTAAGCCACCCCATTTGTCATAATTGATTATGGCAACTACAATATGATAATATTGGAACTAATCTGTATCACATCCTGGCATTCTAGTAGCTTCAAGCATGTCTCATTTGGTCCTCAAAAGAACCTGCTAAACACATATTATGATGCCCATATTTAGATAGAAAACTTACCCACAGTCACATTGCAGTAGATCTGAAATTAAATCCCAATAATTTATCATATTGGTCACACATGATCCACTGCATGATGCTATCTGCAAAATAAGGGTGGCTCTTCATAAAGAATGTGACCCTGGATAAAAATAATCAGTGAATCTTCCTTTATCATAAATAAATAAAATAAATATTACTATACAATATAAGTGTTTGTAATTTTTTGCTTGATAATTGAATGGACAGAAAGTTTTAAGGAGAATTAAAATAACAATATTCCTATCAAATATGTCAAAGAATGCTGTCTTTTAGTGTTATTTAGGTTTCTTTGGTGTTTTTTATACTTTCTTTTGTGATTTTAGTCTTTCATTAGTTCATTTAATAATCTGTTTATCTATTTTGTGCCAGGTATTGAGCTAGGTGACAGAGACATAAAAATAAATAAGATACCCTACAGGTCCTTATGATATTCTATAAGAAGAGTTATTGGGAAGGTTATCAGAATCAAAATGAAGTCACTCATGTCAACCCTAGCAAAATACAGCCAGGAGGTTATAGGGGAACATCCCTCATGCATGATTTGTCTATAAATAAGAATTATCACGAGACTGTGCCAAAACCACAACCTTGCATAAAGAATATTTCTGCAAGGACATCTGCCCAGCAACTACTTGCTTTATCCCGGGCTGATTCCACCTTGTTATTGATCCTTTTAACAAAGGATAATTATTTCAAAACAATTTATGTACATTTCCCTACTTTACCTTTAAAAACTCTTGTCTTCCTTTGCCTCCTCAAATATGCTTATGATTTTTCATAGCATATATATTCCAGCTTTACAAGTTTCTGTAATTTCTAAATAAATTCTTTTCTTTTTTTCTATCAGATGGTACTTAATAGATTCAAGTAGATAAAATTCACAGGCCTTGCACTGCACCACTCCAAATCCTGCCATTCATTCCTTTCACTTCAGCCACCGAACCAACTAGTAGTTCTACATAGATTTCAACTGAAGTTGTGCAGAAGCAATTTAATAATACTCTTGCTTCAACCCATGCAGCATCTTGATAGCTGTCTTCCTTCGTGAACCTTTGGTACTCCTGTGTTGAACATCCATAAGAACTCACTTGACGTTCTGGTATATGCAACTTGGGAGGTGGAAGGAAGTTGACTAATAGGGAATACAAGAAAAGGAATGAATACTTACTTGGTCTTTTCAGCCCAGGTGAAAGGTTCTGTAATACATTTCCAAAACTGCCTCAGATTCTGTGAGACTCATTGTTCCAGTCATCTAACCTTAGAAGTAGCCAACTCCTTAATACAAACATGGCTTGGCTTTTCCTCTAACTTTAGATACTTTCTTCCTGGAATCACACTGTTTACTAAATGTCACTGACATTAAGGAATACCCAGACAAGAATATCATCTTATATATCTTGGTATTGATTTTATTTGGTGTGAGCTAATGTCCCGAGTGTTTAAAATGTTACCACTCCATCCTGGGTAGGATTAAGCCATCTACTGCAGAGTCTGGAATTCTGGGTTCTTACAGGATGTTAATACTTCGTAGGCGTGTCTTGGTGATTAGTCCTTCTGTTAATTTCTTTTACCCTACTTCCAAAGCCTCATTTTGCAAAAAAAAGGAAAAATAAAATGATAACTACAAAATACCATGAAAGAAGGAAGGGGGCATATCACGTGGACACATTTATTTTCATATTTGTCTATTCAATGTTTACTAGAAAAAAAAGAAAAATTTTTGGAATGCTGAATGCTGATTCTTAGATCACCTTTTTGATAACTTTATCATCTTGCTCACTTTGTTAAAGCAAAACGTAAAGTTTAAGAAAACTTATCTTTCACTTTTAATATTCATGGTGATTATTCATGGGTAAATTGTAGTGGAAATGTGGTGGAAAGAACGCATTGGCCAGGGGTCTCGCTACAAGGAGGTATCTTGTAAAGTTAACTTGCTTTGACAAGTTCCAGATGTGCTTCATATGACCAAAAATATTGAGACACTGGAGCCTAGAATAGATCTCAGAGATATGAATTTTTTTTGTTGTTTTTGCTACATGGAAGATGAGTGTTTAAACACTGATTGTTTCTAAAATCTAAAAATGGAATATATTTTGTTTTTTATTTTAGTATTTTAAAGATTGATGCTTGGGATGTTATGCTTTATACTTCATATATGCAAAGGCACTAATCATTCTCATTATTGAGTCTCTATTTTTCCTTCTCTTTTATTTTTTGGTTATTATACTTTTTCTTTCTTAGCTATGTGATGACTGCAAGAAGTGGAAGGTCTATATTCTTAAGGTATATAATTCACCATCTTCAGGGGTGGCTAGAAGATAAGGGATCCCTTTATCTCGCTATAACTATTCTCTGAAATCACTATTACCCTTTTGGAGAGAAGACCACAAGATGATATTGCTAGGCAGTAGGGGTATAACCCTAGTTTTATAATAGTACCCAGAGGAACTTCTAGTTTTCTAATGAGATGTCATAATTTGGAGTTCCAGATTTTAAGGCCTTTATCCCTTCATGTGACCAGTAGCAACACAGGACTTGAATTATAAATAAAGCCATTAAATAAAAGAATAAAACCATTACCGATGAAGAATTTCAAAGCAATTTTATTGGGAGTACTACAACAGCTATACAGCAGCAGCACAAAATTCTCAATGAATCTTCACCTTCGCTTCAAATACAGGGAACATCTTATTGTCTCCTCGCTGAGATACAGTATCTGACACCTACAACTTAAAGGAGAAAGGGCTTAATTTGGCGAATGATTTTAGAAGCTTCAGTCCACATTCAGTAGGGTTAAACCCAGAGACAGGATGATAGAAGGCCCTGGGAAGAAAAAGCTGTTTATATCCAGGAAGCCCGGAGTTGGAGAGAGAAAGGAGGGGCCAGGGAGGGAGATAAACCCTCCCAGTTACTCCACCACCCCAGTGACCTGCTTCTTGGACTAGATCCCACCTCCTAATGGCAAGTCAGCTATATCAACCCCTCCCCCGTCCCATACACGCTCTGTAATTATGTTACCTTCCAAAAGCCCCACTTATGAGCACAGGAGGTCTTTGGGGGACATTTTTGATCTAAACCACAACAAGCACTGAGTAAGCTCTGGCTTCTTTTTCCCATCAAAATCAAACACAAAGTCACTGCCTGTCTATCCTCTCATGCTGCTAATGAAGACCTAAGCATATGAATTCTTACCATATGTTTTCTATCTCTACCTGTGAAAGACCACGGGAGAAGGGTATTTTTCAAATGAAGAGGGTAAATTCAGCTTTCTTTTCAAGAAAAACTACCATCATAATGCACTAGTTGCTTTCCAAATTGCTATAATTAACTGATAGTAAATATTTGTGCCTTTTCTCCATATTAAGCATCTAATTTAGTGTGTGATAACAATTTATCCTCACATGCATTCTTTTAATTTGTATGTCTTTGCCACATACAAAAATTGTAGATACAGGCTGCAAATATGTTACAAGAAATGGCAAAATTTTCTATAAAGGGCAGGGAATTTTTTTTTTTCTGGCCACACATCTCTGTGACATTTGTTCAACTCTGCTGCACTTGGGTGATAACAGTCATAGACAATATGTAAACAAGTGAGCATGGCTGTGTTCAAGTAAACTTTTATTTATGAAATACAATTTTCATGTATTACAAAATATTTTTCACATATTTTCCTAAAATTAAAAAGGCATAATCCATTCTTAGTTAAAATGTGTACAAAAACAGATGGTAGGCTGGAACTGACCCATGGAGGATTTGGTCTGTATTTCTTGGAGGCCCGTTGCAATACAACATCAAACTAAATATCACTATGTGTAAAGCTTCGGAGTAAATTGTGCCTGTGTCTCCACTGCAGATGGAGATCTATTTTAGTATTCTTGGAGGAGAGGCAGGGATTTCAAGCCAACTATAAAATTCTTCTTTGCAATAAAATTTCTTATTTAAAACTTAAAATTGAGAAAATAATGGTTCTAAATCTGAAAGCCACTAGCACAAAATAATTGTTCTAAATCTGAAAGCCAATTAACAGAGCTATATGAAATTGTATCTTAATAAACTGACATAAACAATAGACATTCACATGTTCAAATTTTTAGAACAAAGTTAACTAATTATAATCTTATTCTGGATTTTAAAACTCACAATAATATTAAAAAGTTTAATACAGTATATAATTTTTAAAATGTGTAATCAAACATTTATTTTTAAGCAAAAAAGAACCAACACAAAGGGCTTAACCTTGGAATTTCTAGGGATTTTTTCAAAACTTTAAATCATCTTTAAACATAACAAACAATTGGAAGTAAAACTACTATGACTTCATTATAGTGGCTTTTTATCCCATTAATGGCTGAACTGAAATTGTCAGCCAGTTTCAGAGTGAGACCAGATGCTAGCAAGTTTCAGTCCCTGGAGACAATTTAACATATCACAGTACTTGCTCCTCAACCTCCCAATCCTAATAATATCTTAGCATATATTGGTGCTTTCTGAGTATTAAAAAATTTCAACTTTCATTAAGTTTCCATTTAAATGTTTAAAATATGAATTTGGTCTATGAGTCTCTCTGAATTTTAGTAATGATCAAAAGATTTTTTCCTTCAGTGTTTGAAATCTGTATATTTTGGGGAAAAAACTATATCTATATCTATATCTATATCTATATCCATATCTATATCTATCTATCTATCTATCTATATATTTCCTTGTATGTTACAATGAGTTTCAAATACAACCTTTTTAATCCTATAAAATATTTTTCTCCCATAGTAGATTTTTAGATATTTTGTATAGATTTTATCATTTCTCATGTTTTAAATTTTTGAAATTGAATTCTAACTACCCACAGGTACCACAAAAATTAGTAAACATACTATATAGATAATTATTATAAACAATTTGGCTTCCTTTTTAAAAATTGTTTTAAGCTCAGTCCTGAGACAGTTGTATGTCTTTAAACCTGTATTATAAAAGTTGGACAAAAATTAGTATTTTTCCAAAACTAGAGCATGAGTTTATTTGTACATTAAAATTAAACCTCTGTTGAACAATTTATTTGTCATCTATGCTTAAAAAATTTTTTTTAAAGTATAGAGGTGAAGTCTGCTGGGAAAACTAATATCCACATATGAAAGAGTGAAAGTTAAACCCATGTCTGACACCATATACAAAAATTAACTCAAAATGCGTCAAAGATCTAAACTTAACAGAAAAAATACAAAACTGAGAAAATAACAAAGGGAAAATTTCTCAGTGTCAAATTTTGCAATGATTTCTTGGTTATGACATCAGAGGTTTCAATGAAAGAAACATAAATAAAATGATTTTGTGAAAATTAAAACCATTTGTTCATTAAAAGATATTATTAAACAAAGTAAAAGGTGACCCAATCAATA
Source organism: Dolichotis patagonum (assembly GCA_004027295.1). Lineage (NCBI taxonomy): Eukaryota > Metazoa > Chordata > Mammalia > Rodentia > Caviidae > Dolichotis > Dolichotis patagonum. The sequence continues at coordinate 14,737 of PVJX010005043.1, forward strand.
GAAGAAAATATTAGCAAATTATGTATGTGGCAAGGGATCAATGTGCAAAATATATAGAGAAATCTTAAAACTCAACATTTTTTCTTCTTTTTTTTTTAGTACATGTTTGCAGTACTAAAATTGTACATGCATTATACAATCATTTGGGGAAGTGGGTACATGTACATAATATGACTTGCTTCCTTTTTTAAAAAATTTCTTTTCCCATCCTTCTCCCTCCCTCCCTCAACTGATGTTTTAAAACTACAATTCAAAATACTGACAGAAGACCTGATCACACAGTTCTCCAAAGGAGATATACAAATGGGCAAAAAGCACATGTAAAGATGTTTCACTTCACTGATCATTAGAGAAATGAAAATCATTCTGAGAATAGCACTCAAGAAGTTTCATAGTGGTTCCTATTTTTTAACTTAGCTCATATCAGTCTCTCTCACTACTTATGCTGAAGTAATACTGAGCAACTTACAGTTCTCTCAACACTTTTGTCTGCTTCAGTCCTCTTATAATGCCCGAGTGCCTTTTTTCTTTCTTATTTACTTAGTGAACTCCTATAAATTTTTTGAAACCCACTTTGGACTTCAATTTCCCCAGAAAAAGTTTCCTGACCTGAGGTTAATTACTCCCTCTTTTTTCACTAAACTCATTAATTTATTCAACAAATTCAATTACATTTGACAAACAGTAGATAACTTACGGTCAAGTATAGTGTTAAGAAATCTCATCATCATTGCTGTCATCATAAATTCACAGAGTTCAATACATGCCAAGCACTCTCCCAAGCAATATACATTTATTAATTCACTGACCTGAGCAACAGCTCTGTGAAGTTGATATTCCTATCATACCATTATATAAATGAGGAAACTGAATCCCAGAGAGATTAAGGAATTTGTCTATGGTTCCCTATGCAGTCCAACTTTAGAATGTGTATGCAAGACAGGCTTTGTCCCTACTCTAACAGAAGCAACTAACAACTGACTCAAGAAAGAGTGAGAATTTTTAAAACAATTGGATAAACATAGAATTTGGTGCTACATGGTACCTGAAACAGAGTCCAAAGTGGAGGGTAGCTAATTGCTCTTCCAACTCTCCTGCGATGTACACTTTGGTACATAAAGACCAGAATTAAAGGTTGCAATGTAGTTCAGTGGTTGAGCTTTCACTTTACATGTGTAAGGCCCTAGGTTCTACCCTTAGCATTGCAAAAAAAAAACCCCAGACAAACAAAAAAACCCCAAAACAAACAAACAAACAAAACTTACGCTGGGTTCCTATTTGTCTATTGCCAGGCAAGTTCATTTTTAAAAACTACACATTTCTTTATTTATCTGAAAGAAATTTAATTCACCTCTGAGTCATCATTCTGCTGAGATGGTAGAAAATTCATTTTCTTCATCCCCTCCAACTCTTTCAGAAAGGTTTGAGTAGTTATCTCATGTACCACTGTAGCAGTAGGGATGCTACTTGTTACTGATGAGATGCTCATGGTCCATTCCACCAGTTCCTACTCCTGGACTGACAGGATGAACATCTTTCTAAGCCTGGGAGCAGCCTTCGCCTTCCAATATGCTCTGTCAGTTATTCTCCATTCAATCTTCCACTTCTATCTCTCTCACGAACAGGATCTACCTACCTGTTTTCATCCCTGTTTGAAGCAACTATTTCTTCCCCCATCTTAGTTTTCTTTCTCTACAGACATTTAGAATAATCTAAAATTAAAGCATACAAAAGCCTAGAGACAGGGTAAACATGCTGTGAATAAAAATTGGTGAAGGCATTGGCCTGACTCTAAGGAAGACTGTGTGTATGTCATTATCAATATCCATAAATAGTAATTATTAAAATTCAACAGTCAGTACACTTCTAATGTGCTTACTCTATCTTTAAGTACAACTGTAACACCAGGACATTGATCACATGCTGGTCCTCTGCTGGAAAACAAAGCTCACTGCTATCATAATCTCAGTATCAATAAAGAATTCAAGAAGTAGTTTAAACTAAGAGAAGACAGTTTTTTTGAAGTTGGAGAAAAGGGGGAAGGAAGAAAGACACAGTAACTAGCTATTCCACCAGTAGAAAGCATTGGAAAGCAAAGTACTTGTAGATTCTGGTTTGGGGCTCCTTTTTATTGAGATCCTTGCCACATGTAGGCTTCTGAAATCAGATTGGCCCTGTGGCTGTCTTTGGTCTTCCCTTTAGATTTCTTCTGGTCATAAGGCCTTCCCTGTTATTTGGTGGAAGCTAGGATGGTGGGTGGGAGGTTTTGGGATAAATAGTTTAAATTTAAGTATTAAATAAAGGGGCTTATGCTGATCACACTACTTGGGACCTCCCTGAGTTTAAATTCTTTGTCTTTATTTTTCTAATTGCCTAATCTGCAGAAGTAGAAGCTGCAGCCCGTAGTAATTCTCTCCATTAACTTCCAATGACTCTAAAGGAGGCCTGCATCCTATCCTTTCCCTATCTAGGCCCCTCTCACCTTGTCCCTACACAATCAACCATTTGAAACCTGAATTCCAATTTCATTAATTCCATTGCCATTTATTAAGTTCCTACTATGTGAACAACAATGTACGAGGCATTAAGGATATGATCATAGGGAAAGGAGGAGAAAATACCAACTATAGATTAAATGAGCTATCAATGTCAGAAGCTAAGCACTTTATGTATCTTTTATACTTTATCTAATTTAATCTAATTTTATTCATTTTACATTTTTAAAATAAAGACTGTCAAAAATATTGAATAAATATCCATCCTGTGAACAACTGAAGACACAAGATGTGATCAGTCAAATTACTGTGCACTTAATATAAAAGACATAAAGAAGTTCAAGACATAAACTAGTAGTTAAAGACTAAAAAACTAATTACATGATTAATGGAGGAAATAACTGCAGGATTAATGAATGATTATAATCAAAGGCTTTGTAGATTAATGTGACCAACTTCTAATTCAGTGGTTCCCCCCCTTGGTTGTACATTAGAATCAAATGAGGGAGCTTTAAAATGTGCTCAGATCCCACCCACCAAAATCCTGATGCCACTGGTGTGGGTTACAGCCTGATCTTCAACAATCCTTCGTGCAGTTCTAACATCTAGGCATGTATAAGAAACACTATTTTCAAGTCATGCTTCTGAGATTTTATAGTTTATTCAAATTATTTAGGAGTTGTCATATTTAGGTTCTGATTTGGTGATTCTAGGGTGGACAGAGATTTTGCATTTCTTTCTTGTGCTTATGTGCTGAAATGGAGGCATGCAGAATGTGCTACCAGACCCCAGAGGAGGTGATACTGCTTATACTACTTACTGCCTGGGGAGAAAGCATATTAGGCACAATAACTGGCATCTCTTTGGCCTGATCATGGGCTGAGGAACCAGAATAATCTGATCTTTTTACATCAAAACGGATCTTTTCCTGTAATCTCTTTTCTCCCTCTGATGGCCTTCTCTAGAATCCCAATTTTCATCATTTCATGCACCACCTACTACCTTTATCTTTTCAATTCACTCTTCTATCCTCACTACACCAGTGACGTGATTGCAAAGATTACCAGTCCATTGTTCCTAGCACTTTTTTACCTTCAGGTTATAAACTTTGGTCCAGTGAACCCATCCCTTACTTTTCCACTGTAAATTTGTACTTTAGAGTTATAGTAGCCAGCTGTGTGTCCTAGTAGTTTTCCCAGAGGGATACAGGAAGCAATCCATGTGTTTACCCACTTGGTATGATGAACAGCAAGGAGTTTGCACCTGTGTAAAAGTGTCAAAACTGGACTTGGACCCATCTTTATGCTCCTGATATGCTCCTCAGGTATGTTTACCTGAGCACCACAGAGGTTTTAAGAGACCCATACTGCTCAAGGATTTGGTTTTTTTCTAAAAAGTTTTGTTTCGATTTGTCTGGTAGTAATAGCCCAATCCAGTACAAAGGCACATGAAAAACCAGATCTGCAAATTTTGAAGGAGGTCAAAAGTGAATCATCAGATTAATAATGCATGGATGAAGATAACCCATTATGGTAAAATACATGCTTTCATAACAGAGAAGCAGTGTGGGTGGATGATGATGATGATGATGATGATGATAACTTTGCCATGTGAGTCAAAATTCCTGTGACAGTGAAATGGAACAAGAATTAACTGACACAGGGAATGCAGACCTCCTTGATTCATATGACAAAGAAAACAGCAATGTGGGTAGATGTTTGACCAGTTGAAATGTTTCAAAATTACTATGAAACCAAATGGAATGATTCAATGTTAGAACTAGGTTCAAAAACATAGTGAAGGTCTTGGTGAGGGTGAGACATATTGGAAAGAATGCCAACACTCATCCAGTGTTGGAAATTGTAAGACAAAATACTACAAGATGCTGTGAATGCACAGACTGAAATACAAGTAAAACATTCTGTATGCACCAATAGCCATATTAAAAATGTATTCATTACGTCACCAGCTGAACTGGAAACATTCACAGGTTTGCCATACTTAGCACAGATTTCTCGTGGTGACTGCAGAAATGTAAAAGACTTATGGTAAAGCGATGTCAAAATATGGCATAAAAATTTATGCCCTTGTATATGTGAAACTTATTATTCTTTCAATTTAGACATTTATCCTGGAACTCAACCTTCAGGACCTTATTTGTATAACAATAAACTGAAAAATGTTGCGAACAGTTTGTTGCTCCCATCTCTCAAACTATCAAAACATGACATTCTACAATTGGTTTACTGGTTTCCAATTAATATTATATTTGCTAACAGAGCACAAGTTGACTAGCACAGGAACTGTACACAGGAGCAAAGCAGAAATTCCAAATGAAATGTGGCAGTTTAAAAACAGAATCCTATAGTACAATCCTTGAATTTCATAAAGATATAATATTAGCTTTATATATGGCAAAGAAAAGTAAATTGGTACTGCTGATATCCACATTTCACCATGGTGGAAATATTGATAGGGAAACCTTGACAAAACAGAAACCTGAGATGGCAACTTTCATCAACAAACCTGGAGTAGATGTTTCTGATGAGTTATGCAGGAACTATGATATCACTTGAAACACGAAGTTTTGACCAATCTTTGTATTTTACTCAATCCTAAACATGTGTGGCATAAGTAAATAGATAGTTTATAAAGAAAATAATAAGTGCAAAATATCACAGAATTTTTCTTAGAGGATTGGGACTGGAACTCATAAGAGATCATTTACAGCAGAAGAAAAACAAAATATTTCTGCCCTGGTTACTCTACAAAAAAATTGTGGAGCACACTGGTGAGCTGTCAGATGAACAGGCAGGCACAGCATCACAAAGGCCTACTATGACAACAGGAAACAAAAGAGATGTCAACTCTTCCTTATAAGAAAGTACAGGAAAACAAAACATACATACTGTTATATCATATATCTAGATGTCCCCCGACCCAAGGCCTCATGCAGTCATGGATGCAGGTTTCTAGACTTTGTGATTGATTCATGGTCCAATGCTGGCATTAAGGGTGTGAATACTACACTCACCCTAAAACAAGTTATTTGCATACAATATAAGGGATACAAGAGGCTTGTACCTCTTGCCCTCTCTCTCTTGTTGTATTTGTTGCATTCTACCACCATGAACTGTTACCCATCTGCCATATGCCACTCTGCCTTAGAACCACCTAACTATGGTCTGAAACCTCTAAAAACTATGAGCTAAATAAATGTTTCCTTCCTTAACTTTGGAAGTAACTAAGACATGCACTATCAGCAATGAGAAAAATAACTAAGACATATATTATCAGCATAGTTGATACTTATGTATAGAACATGCAGTTGTCATGAGTGAAGAATGCCTTGGGTGTGACAGTTGAAGCAAAGCTAATTTCAGTGGAAGACTTTTGCTTGTGTTTACACTGTAGTTTTATAGGTTTTTATTTTTGATGTTGTCTTTTAGGTTTTATAAACAAGTAAACAGCTGATATGAAAATGTTGATGTTTATTATAAGCATGCAATACATATTTAGTATTTTATTTCATTGACATATTATTTTTCAGTTAAGTGTGTATTGGACAATATAGTAGGAAACTCCTGACAAGATAGGAAGAAAGGTAACAAGTCTCCCACATAGGAAAGGAAAATTAAGCACATGTGCTGTCATTGTGAGACTAGTGCATGAAACATGCAGTTGTCATGTGTGAAAACAGCCTTGGGTGTGACAGTCACAGCAAACTTATTTTTTGTGGGAGAGTTGTATTGGTATTTTCATTGTAGTTCACATAGGAATTTATTTCTGAAGTTATCTTCTAGGTTTTGTAAGGAAGTACACAACTGATACGAAAATGTTGATGTCTATTCTGAAAGCATAATATATATTAAGAATTTAATAACTTATTTTATTGATATTTCATGTTGCTAACTACATACTGTATAATATAATAAGCACCTCCTGACAAAACAGGAAGACCACTGAGATGTCAAATATGTCCTATAAAAAGAAGAGGAAAACAAAAGACGTGCTGTCAGTGTAAACAATGTGTGTATATGGAATGTGCTGGTGTAGTGTGTACAGACAGCCTTAGGTATGATAATTGAAGATTTTTTTGTAGACTGCTATTGGTATTTTCCTTGTAATTCATATGGGAATTTATTTTTGATGTACATTTTTAGACTTTGTACACCAAAAACTAGTCGATGTTGAAAATTTTGTTGCTTTTTTATAAGCATGCAATAAATATTAAAATACAATATTTTATTTTTGTGATTTTTTCCCTGTTAAATACTCAGCTTAATATAGTAAAATTCATAAAATTAAAATTAATAAATGATTCATCTATAGAAATACTCTAAAGAATAAATGTGGCACTGACAGATAAAATTCTGCCTTGATTACAAAACGTCTTATGCTCCAAAGGCTATTCTATGTATGATTGAATGAGTTAATCTATGTGTAACTATTTGCCACTTTTTTTTCTTCTTTGTCTCTCAAATATTTCATAGCGAATCATAATCACTTCCTTGTAAACACTCTACCTTCTGTGTGATAGTCAACCTTAAATTCAACTATTCTCTTTCATGTCTACATTCTTTTGATTAAGATATACTTGAGAAAATTGTATCATTGTGCTCTGAGGTTATTGATACAAATTGCAAATGGGTACTCAATCCTGCTGGCAATATCACAGTCTTTCTACAGCTTACAGGTCACTCTAACATCTCTGATCTTCTTCTGAATGGTCCACCTTCTAACATCTTCTTATCTCGTTTTCAGATGGAGGACTAATCTCGGATTGCATTCAGAAAGTTGAAGTGATCACACAGAACCTACCTTATCTTCTCTCACACACACACTATTTGTATCTGAATTTATTTTGTCTTTCCTTCTATTAAAAGGACAAGAATTTTTCTTTTCAAATGTCTTCCTCCCCTCCTGTGCTTTGAATCCATTTCTTCATTCTCCTAACTTTATTCCTTCGCAATAGACATAAATGAGATAATATCGTTGCCTTGCTTTAAAACCGCTTCCTTTCATATTTATAATAAAAGCCAACTTCTTGCCCTGGCTTTCAAAGCCTACACAGTTGGCTTGCTTCTAAGTCTTCACCCTCCAACCATATTTCCTCACCCACTGTTCTTCCCCACACTAGCTTTTGACCCCTCAACCATACCAGGTTCATTTCTATCTCTGTCTTTGCTCTGTCTTTTTCCTGGGTAGTCTCTTTTCCCTATTGGCTCCTTCTTATCCAGATCTATTCCCTGAGGGACTTTCTTTAACTAGTCAATGTCTGGAAGCAAGTGGCTCAATTTTGCTTCCTTTATTGTCACCGTCTAACTGGAATTTTATTATTTATTTTTGAGACAGTGTCTCCTTATATAATTCGGACTGGCCTGGAGCGCACTATGTAGTTCAGGCTTCCCTCCAACTCCCTGTAATCCTCCTGCCTCACCCTCCCGAGTGCTTGGATTAAGGGCATGCACTACCACGCCCAGCTAATTGGAATTTTATTTTGTGATGTTTGACGTTTGTTTGCAGCTCTAAACTCAGGCTCTAGAAACCTCACCGTCTCACAGCTAAGGGTCTGTACACTGCTGGCCTGAATACCACCCTGGTCGTCTGTACCATAAAGCAGCCACAAAGGGGTAACTTTTGGTTTGTTTGTTCCTAATATGGGTGGGGCACTTAATGAAAAAACCAGGAAGACAAGAAAGTTCCTTTTGTGTTGCACAGTATAGAGATGTGATAGAATTCCAGGGCCAGAGGCTTTCCTGAAAATAGGCTCGGCCTTTTTATCCGCAGATTTACTTCTGTAACCAATTTTGTTAGCTTTGTTTCTTACCCAGCCCCTGCTTTAGGAAGACGCGCAAGACTTTTGCGCAGGCGCCCTGGAGCTCATTTAGTGGCGCCGAGGACTTTCTAGTGCGCATGAGCAACTCGAAACAGCAAGGCACTGAGCGTTGCGCAGGCGCGTTTGGCCCACTCGCTAGGTGGGGCGCTCTAGGAGGCGGGGACCCAGGCATCTGGGGAGTCACGGAAGTCGTACACCTTTAAACTGTGAGTTTCCGTCGGTTCGGTCCATGGCGCGGGATTCTGAGGTAGTAAGAACGAATTCTGACTCGAGACTTCAGTTTTGTCGCAATGGAGTTTATCTCTTTCGCCTTCCCTCCCCTTCGGACTCGTCCGACCTCAGGCGGGAAAGTCGCGCGCCTGCGCACTAAGCACTCCGTTCAGTTTAGGGTCGGATGGCGGAATGTCCAGTCCTGCTAAACTCAGGACCCGCGCTCGCTGAAGGGTGACCATTAGTGCCCTTCTCTTCTTCCGCCTCGCGCTCATGGCCAGAATTGTATTAGTTTTCCATCAATTTGTGTGAGGCTTTGGACGAGTCTCCTGGCTTTGAAACTCCAGCCTCTTGGGTTAGTCACTGGGCAAATGATTTCCTTAGGCAACCTTTTCCCTAGAGCAAACCACCCTCCTTCCTCTTTTTGCCTGCCTGCTCCACACCCTCCAGCTGGCAGGTGCCCAGGCTTGCTGCCTCGGATGGCCCCAGACTCGGTCTCTTTCCTTTGCTGCCTGATGCAGCTAAGGCTCCCCACTGGGAAATGCTCCCTGTGGCCCCCTGCTGGTGTGTCTGGAAGGTGACTGAAACTCAGATGGAGTTCTTTAGGGCCAATTTCTCTTTCTTTGGGGATTTGGGCATATGGTGCATTTTTAAATGTTTGCCCTTTTAAGAGCAATGGCATTGTTTAGTGCTTGGCTTAGTGAGTGATTAAACTTAACCTTTTCCAGTATTCTAATTTTGACAGCTGCTTTGTTCCCTTTGTGGATATAACCCCTTCTTGACATTTTGCATCCCAGTTGTTTTGTGATGGAGGCGTCTTTGGGGATTCAGATGGATGAGCCAATGGCTTTTTCTCCTCTGTGCGACCAATTTCAGGCTGATGATTCTATAAAAAAATATGAGCAGAATTTTAAGCTTTCAGGTATGTGCTTACTTCTCAACATGTACAGTTTTAAAGATGCACAGGCAGCCATCTGTATTTTTTTTTCATTCTGTATTTTCGACTGCTTTGAAAAATAACATTGAAAAGATAAACCGTATGTTTATACAGGAAGGAGCATTTTACATATCTATAAAGATCTAGGTTTAAGATTGCGATCCTTTAAGAGGATTATAAACCAATCTCAACATTTTACAGAGGAAGATACTAATACCTAAGTACTAGGGACTAAGAAAACACGAGTTTTTTGATTCCCAAACTAGAATCTGTCTTTTCTAGAGCTACTCTTACCTCTCCTCACCACACTACGCTGTGTGGTTTTAGAAATTGACACTAGAAGGATCTCAATTATTCAAAAGCAGAATTCAGAATTCTACAAAAATGAAATAAATGTTCATAGCAGTGATAAAGCATGATAATATACCATATAAGTGTAATTAATCAAGTGTTTGACCATAACACAGGCCTTGGGTTGAGAAGATGATTTAATATGAGATCTTCTACACTAAAAGGTGTACCTTCATTCCTCCTCTATTACAGTGCCTGGGATATAGGGAGCATTTAATAAATATTTTTTAAATAGAAGAATTCCAGTTGACTGCTTTATTTTCCTCTAAAAGGTAGCTAAATCTTTTCCACCTTTGTCGTAGGCAAATTTAGTGCTTCTCCAAAAGATCCTAGTTTTGACCTTGGTTCATGATCTGTACTTTCTATATACACAACAAAAGACCTGAACTCTGCTCTAAAAAAATATGCTTTTTGCTTTCTGAATAAAACTAAACTCATTTGGGGTCAACTTGGGTACCCTTCTCAGTGTCCCTGTTTTTGGTGATGAAAGTCACTGTTGTTTCAGTTACCACATGTAAAATTTTCAACGTCTTTGAATGCTTTGTATTTGCTCCCTATATCCAGTCATCCAACTGATACTTTTTTTAGTAGGTATGCTGGTGCTTCTTTACATTCCCTATCTACCTCCTTGATTCCTACACTTCGTTCTTGAATTACAATCAAGTTTTTTACCATTCATTTCTGTCCCAGTCTCCATTTCATTTACAATGCTGCTACTAGACTAACCTTAAAAACCCAATTTCATCCATTTTCATGGATGCTACCTCTCTTCCCTTCCATTCGTCTTGCAGGTACCTGTTTTTCACTGTTTAGCTTTCCCTTATTAGTCCCTAGACACACAGTATAATAATGTAGTATTCTTGTATTGTTTAGCACTTTGCATTTTGTCTCAAGTTTGGCTTGTGGTCTGTGTTGTGCATTATTAACTAGAGTGTGTAAATGGATCAGTCTGATTTGGTTTTAGCATTATGTTCAGGACAATGCTGTTCTTCTAATATTCTGAAAATCCACTGGGAAAGAAAGAATTGAGTGAATTTTATTTTCAATTTTGAAAGTTTTGTAGCCTTTCACATAACCCAGCATTGGACATTATAAATAATGCCTGCAATAATATATAAAACATGCTGAAACTTTACCCATATGGTTCTTTTATTATATGACCCTATAGTTATATCAAAAACATAATTTCAATAAAGAATAAAGATGATGAGATCCAGGCACATAACTCTCTTGATCTAATTGAGAAAGTAAATAGACTAGATCATAAGACAGTTATGTGCCTGGACCTCATCAGCTTTACTGGTTGCTGAAGTTATGTGTTTGATCAGATAGTAGGACTTTTTACATATCGTTGCATCCCCATAACCATACAGAGTCCAGCATATAGTAGGTGCTTGAAATACTTGATTGAAAGACTTAATGCAAGGATATAAAGTACTTAGTGTAATGGATGGATAGCAAAGCCCTTTGTTTTGGGAAAGACTAGATCCCAGCCTGTTACTTGGTCTCCAGTTCTTCACATTCTTCCATCCCTTCAAGTCCATGTTCTACTTGTCATATTATGTTTAGTAACTTTCCATAGCTTTCAGTTGTGTTCTGCTTTCCCCTTCCTCAGCTACATTGGGTTTCCTTATGTCCCTTCCCTCCCCTTGCCCCACTTTTCTATGCCTTTTCTTTTTCAATGCTTTTACATATGTACTTCCTTCTTCCTAAATGTCTTCTTCCATTTTTGTTGCTTGATGAATGCTTCAGAACTTAGCTGTCATCTGAGGGCTTCCTGGCACCTTCTGAAGTATTTATCCTTCACAACTCCATGTCTCTTCTAGCTAGTACTGTATGCGTTTCTTGCTGACAGTTATCACTGTTTTGAGAATAATAATGTCTGTGTCCTTTACTAGACTAAATCCTAGAGAATAGTAGCTACACCTGTTTTTTCATTTTTCAAATATATCCATGGCCAAACATTTATAAAAACTGTTGAATCAATAACTCCATAGACACCACTTATATCTCTGTGAAATTGGGAAAGTAATTTAACTTCTCTGAATAGGGTATCTATGTCTGGAAAATGAGGATTTTAATTCCTGTTCTACCAATATCACAGTGCTGTTATGAAGATCTGAAAAGTTAATGCATGTGACCATGTGTTAAAAAATGTTTTAAACTGTTACACTATGCTGAGTATTACAGTAACTTCAAGTAGCTTATACTTGACTTAGAGCTTATAGATAAAATCTCAAGATTTCTGTAGCTTCTTTTTGTATCCAGTTATTAGATTTTATATTATTGTCTGTACTTATTTTAACCATGTATGTTTTTCGTAAAGAGTTTAAATTTATTTGTAAGTAGCATTTTTTCTCCTGTCCAAGATAGAAGATTCTACTGTTATTTGGGATAAATCTTTTAAAATATTTTTTATATGCCCAGAGCTTTAGTAAGCCCTTCTGTTGGGGGGTATACGTGACTATTCAGTGCGTAATACTTTTGCAGACTTCAAGATTCTGTGTGTTTGAAAAAGAAACTAGTTTTGGTGAACATTTCATTATGTCTTTATCATGCCATCTAGTGATCACAGCATAAATTTATTTGCTTTTAATTTTTATTTTGAGTGTTGCTTGTTTCATGTTTAGTTTTTTGTGTTTTTGTTTTTGTTTTTAAGAGATAGGATGTCACTATGTTGCCCAGGGTGGCCATGAACTCCTGGGTTCAAGTAATGCTTTTGCCTTAGCTGCCAAAGTAGATGAGACTATAGGGAGGGACCACTGTATCCAATTTTAGTGACTTTTTCATTTTAGCCTCTTCACTTTAAAAGCCAAATGTGTAAATATAGTAGAATTATTTGTCTATAATTCCAGTGTAATACAGATTTTGTATGTATAATTCTGGGACTGCCCTTTTTCTTAGTTAAAATAGCTAATGTGAGTCAAAGCACCTTGATGAGGTTTTAATCTTGTAACTTTTATTAAAACTTTTTTACTTGTGATTACTTGTGTTAGAATTTATATCACTAAATTTTTTAACTTTAAAAACTGTAAAGTATATGTTATTGACTGTAACTGTAAATTTTTGTTTCCTTGATAGGTGTTAAAAAAGACATTGAGAAACTTTATGAAGCTGTCCCACAGCTTGGTAGTGTGTTTAAAATTAAAGATAAAATTGGAGAAGGTAATTTGGGAGTGTACTTTTATTATCTTTATGAGTCTTTTTGCATATATTTTCCTTATATAGCCTTGATTTTCATTACTTCTTGATCTACTTTTAAAAGTATTAAAACAATAGAAATATTATAAATTATTATAACACTTTCTTTTTTCCCCCTGGAAAGATGGAAAGTATAAATAAAAACTATAGTAAAAAGAACAGGTCTGTTTTAATCCATTATGCTATTAAAATAGTTTGTTGATCTATTTTAGCATTGTTTCATTAAAAACTTTAAAAGTCAAATGCTGAAAATTCTAATAAATTCTTTTATAGGTACTTTCAGCTCAGTCTATTTGGCCACAGCACAGTTACAAGTAGGACCTGATGAAAAAATTGCTCTCAAACACTTAATTCCAACAAGTCATCCTGTAAGAATTGCAGCTGAGCTCCAGTGTCTCACAGTGGCTGGGTAGGTGATTTAAAGATATTTTAATTGAATTTGCTGCATATACTGTATGATATTTTAAGATAGATGCTTAATAGTAATGATCAGATTGTATATAAACTGTATTTCTTAGTTGTTTGCAATTTGTTAGTACTTTGTCTCTGACTTTGCAGCAGTTAATTTGTTAAATTTTTTAGAGGGCATTTCCCTTGAGGCCCAGTATGATTTCCTATTTTTGGTTCACTTTTTTGTAACCTTCCTGCCAACCTTCCATGGCCTGGATTTTTTTCTTTATATATGAGGAACTCAATTTTAACATCTCCATAACTATTGACAGCCTTAGCTTATTTTTTTTTTAGATAACAGACATTCAGTTATTCATTGTCATTTTCTTTCTGCTAGGTCATTTCTTTCGACATAAGGACATGATATATTATCTTCCTGAATTGTGTTTCGTCTTCCAGTTTCTCCATCATTTCTTTGCTCCTTTTCACAGCCAAGCTTCTAAAAAATTATCTACTATACTATTTTCATTTCCACACTTTTCACTACATACTGTGCTGCTTTCTTTTTGGCTAGACTGAAACTGACTTTGTTACATTGTAGAGTTAGCCACGGCTCTAGCCATAACTTATCATAATTGACTTTTTAAAGTATATGTGCTGCTAAAGCAATCACTAATTGATACAAAATAATTAATATATTTATAGGGTACATGTGATGACGTTGCATGTATATGATATGTAACTTTTGAATCATTGTAAATAGCATTTCTGTCTCCTTAAACATTTATCATTTCTTTGTGTTGAGAGTCTTCACACTTCTACTAGCTCTTTATAAATTGTAAACTATAGTCACTTTTCTGTGCTCTGGAACACTAGAGCTTTTTCCTCCTATCCAACTGTATTTGATTATTATTAACCAGCTTCCATTTCCCCTGCTCCCAAACATTCCTAGCCTCTAGTAATCAGTATCTTCTTTTATGTACTTCTGTGAGATCAACTTTATTAGCTTTCATATATGAGGGAAATGTGGTATTTGTCTCTCTGTGCCTGGCTTATTTCACTTAATGTAATGTGTTCTAATTATGTCCATGGTATTGCATTTCATTTTTTATGACCAAATAATATTCTACTGGTTATATAGATCACATTTTCTTTATCCATTTACCTGTTGGACACCTTGGTTAATTCCACATCTTGGCTAATACAAATAGTGGTGCAATAGATTTGAGAGTACAGGTATGATTCTGAAATACAAATTCCATTTTCTTTGGATATGTGTCCAATAATGGGGTTACTAAATTGTGTGGTAGTTCTGTTTTTAGTGTTACTTGAGGAATGTTAATGTTTTCCATAATGGCTATACTAATTTAGGTTCTGCTCAACACTGTGGCAGGGTTCTGTCTTTCTTCATGTCTTATCAGCATTTGTTATTTTTGTTTTTCTTAATAGCTATTTTTACTGGAGTTAAATGGTAGTTTTTTGTGGTTTTGATTTGCATTTCCCTGATTGAGATTGTTGAACATTTTTCATGTATTGGCCATTTGTATACAGTATCTTTTTTTTATATATATTGGGACTCGAACTCAGGACCTTGCACTTGGCAGGCAGGAGCTGCACCACTGAGTTGTTCCTTCAGCCTGTTTGCCTGTTTTTAATCAGAGTATTTGGTTTCTTTTGCTGTTTTCTGAGTTTATTATGTATTTATGGGACCCAATTACTTGTTGGATTAATAGTTTGCAAGTATTTTATTCCACTCTTCAGATTGCCTCTCCACTCTTTGTGGTTTGATATAATTTCATTTGTCTGTTTTTACTTTCACTGCACTGAATCCAATTTGAGTTTGTTTTTTACATTTTCTTTCTTCTGTGAAGAATCCAGTTTTTCCAGCACCATTTATTGAAGAGACTGTCCTTCCTCCAGAATATATTTTTCTCCAAAGTGTGTATGTCCTTTCTCTAGAGTATTGGGGGTAGGTACCAGGGATTGAATTCATGACCTCATGCTTGCCAGGCAGATGCTTGTGCAATTGAGCTAAATCCCCGGCCCTCTAGAGTATATTTTTGTTGAAGATCAGTTGACTGTGGATATATGAACTTACTCCTGAGTTCCCACTTCTGCCTTATTATAAAGTTATGAGTCAGTTACTCTACTAGCACTACTCTGTTTTGTTTGCTGTATAGCATTATAGTATGTTTTTAGGCCAGATATTCTGATGCCTCCAAATGTGTTCTTTTTGCTCAAGCTTGCTTTGGCTATTTGGAGTCTCTTTTGTTTTTGTAAGAATTTTAGGATTGTTTTTTCTCCGTCTGTGGAGAATGGATTGGTATTTTGTTATGGATTGCTTTGAATCTGTCAATCAGTTAGGGCAGTACCAACAATTTAACAATATTAAGTTGTCCAGACTATGAAAATGAGATCCGCCCTTCCTGGGCATGATGGCACATTGCTAATCTCAGCTACTCAAAAGGCTGATGTAGGGAGGATTGTAAGGTCAAGAACAGCCTGGCCACTTAGTGAGAACCTGCTAAGAAGTTTAAAAGGTGCATGGAGGGTGTAGCTCAGCACTCCCTGGTTTCAGTCCCCTGTACTAAAAAAATAAAATAAAATAAAACTCAACCTTATGTCACACCAATCTTCCCATTTCCCTGTGTCCTAATTTCTTTAGCTTCTCTAATTAGTCTGAAGATCTTACTTTCTTCAGGGTCACTGCTCAGACTCTTTCTGCCTTCAGGAAGATTTCTTCAGGAAGTTTTCACATGGTGACTCCATATCATTGTGATATGAGCAGCAATAGCACTGCTTCAGAAGTCGTCTGTGAATTAAACTGGACTCTTAGATTTTTTTAAATTGTCACACACTTTCTGATTTCTTTCAAAACCCTTGCCATAATCTGTGTTTTAGTTACTTTTCTTGTTGCTGAGACAGAATATCGAACTCCCAAAGTTAAAGGAGGAGAGAGATTTCTGTCCGTACATCTTAGCTACTATTCTTGTTGCTGACATAAAATACCTGACACTCAAAGTTAAAGGAGGAAGGGGGTTTTTTTTGGTACCGGGGATGGAACCCATAACCTCATGCTTACCAGGGTTTATAGAGATTTCTGTCCGTACATCTTAGCTACTATTCAGGGTTTATAGAGATTTCTGTCCGTACATCTGTCCGTACATCTTAGCTACTATTCTTGTTGCTGACATAAAATACCTGACACTCAAAGTTAAAGGAGGAAGGGGTTTTTTTTTGGTACCGGGGATGGAACCCATAACCTCATGCTTACCAGGCAGGCGCTTAAGCCACTGAGCTAAATCCCCGGCCCGAGGAAGGGTTTATTTAGCTCACAGTTTGTGGAGGTTTTAGTCCCTAGTTGTCTGGCTCTAAAGCAGGGAGGCATGACAGAGGGTAAACAGTTCATAGCAGTGGAAAACAGCAAAAGCAAGCAAAAAAGCATGAAACAAGCCTCTTTCTGTCCCTTATATTGTGTCCAGTCTATTGGGATTAGGGCAATGACAATCCAGTCAGTGGACTGATCCAGCAATCACACACCCTTAATCCCAGCATTCCTCTGTAAATCAATCACACACTCTACAGCTACCTCCCAAAAAACTTTATGACTGCATGAGGCTTTGGGGACATCTAGACACAAACCATAACCCCATAATTGGCTAGCTCCAAGGCAGGGTGGCTTGGCAGAGAGGCACCACGGAGGAGAAATAGTCCATGGCAATCAGGCAGGTGAAAGCAAGCAAGAGACCTTAGCAGCTTCTTTCTGCCCCCTTATAGTCTATCTGGGCTAGCAGGATTAGGATGGTGCCAAACCAATCAGTGGACTGATTTCTAGATCCACCCATCTCTGAGAAACCCCTATCTATAACTGCATGAGGCTTTGGGGGCATATCTAAACACAAGTCATTGTTACCTTGTTTATCTGTTTTGGCCACCAAATAATAAACTCCACGAGGGAAAAAAAAGGACAGAAATTATAGTAATATTATTCACTGTTGAATTCATAATACTTGACTTTGTGTCTAGCAAACAACAGTGCCCACTAAATAGTTATTGAATGAATAAATGAGCTTATTTCTTTGTTTCACTCCTCTTTATTATAAAAGACAAGAAGATGAGCTAGCCTAAGACATGATTACATGCATTCCAATCCCCTAATCAAGATCATTTCTTTTTCTATACTTATATTTCTATACTTATATTTCTTTTTCTATCCTTAAAGTACATGCTAAAAATGTCTTCATATGACCCTACAGTGAATGCATAGAGGCAACTTGTCTTTATGCTCTGCTTCCAGTCTGTCCTATTTTCTCCTTTCTTAACAGTTTTCCCTCTTTTCATCTATATTGCTCTCTGAAAAATTACCACTTCATTCTTCATTGTAAAACTAAAAGCCTTCCTTCAGTTCTTATTATCATGTTTTATAATCCCTTCTTCCTTTTTGATGTCCCTTCTTTATTTTGCTCTCTAATTTAGAGACTTTATTCTGATTCTCACTTTTCTTTATATTCATTTTCACACAGTTGGATATCACTTCTTTGTAAGTACTGTGCTCTAATTTCTTACTTGACTTCCACTGTCATATCTAGATCAATCTATGAAAGTGATAAGCTCTTACTTTTAGATGCTTCTTTCCTTGATTTTTCAACTTACATTGTTGTTACCCACATTGTTTACTCAGGCTTGAAATCATAGGAATCAACTTTCCCCTTCGTCCTCAACCTTTTTTTTTTTTTTTTTTTTTTGGTACCACGGATTAAACTCACAACTGCGGGCTTGCAAGGCAGGCGCTTATGCCCCTGAGCTAAATCCCCAGCCCCTCGTCCTCAACTTTTATGAAACAGTGTGGCATAGTAGTTAAAAGAGTAAATCTAGAGCAAACTGCCCAGATTCAGAGATGGCTTTATGACTTACTAGTTTGGTGACCTGGTGAAGGAAGTTCTTTAACTTCCTCATCTTTCATTGTCCTCATCTGTTAAAAAAGGGGGAAGGAATAACAGCACTTTGCTTTAATGATTGTTATATGGTGGCACCTTGATTCACCAGCTTTGTTTGTCCTATGATTTTGGAAATGATGACATCGTTTGTGTTTATGTGGGAAACATGGCCAACGTCGTGTTTGTTCCCTTTTGCAACAGAATTTTGCCAAATGCTTCTGATTGTGAGCCAGATTTGTTGCAAACAAAAAAGTGTTCCTTTACCAAGCCCACACTGTAAGATGAAGTTTGTTCATAGGTGTGAAGTCCTTATTAGATCAGAGCCTGGTATATAGTGAATATCCAGTAAATGTTACTATTTTTTAAAATTCATTTATTACCCTTACTAAATCTGCTGCAGAGTCTGTTAACTCTGTCTAGTATATCTTTTTCATTCTGCCACTTCCCAGTTAAAACTATGTCTCATACTTGAAATATAGTTATTTTGTAACTGTTACTACTTTTTACTTAAAACCTTATCTTTTATGCAAGTCACTTAAATGTTTACACTATCTTACATGATGACTTTAAGTCTGTTTTCTAGCAGTATGCATTGCTAAAATTACACCTTTAAAAATAATTACAGTATAATGTTCTAGTTCGTTTGACCTTTCCTCTAAAGTTCATTGTGCATTTTTCCACTAGGGGGCAAGACAATGTCATGGGAGTTAAATACTGCTTTAGGAAAAATGATCATGTGGTTATTGCTATGCCATATCTGGAGCATGAGTCTTTTTTGGTAGGTTTTAATATTTCTTGAATTTTAATTAGCTAAATATTTGCTTGGAAAACATTTTATGACTTCATTCATAATTTTATTTTAGGACATTTTGAATTCTCTTTCCTTTCAAGAAGTACGGGAATATATGTTTAATCTTTTCAAAGCTTTGAAACGCATTCATCAGTTTGGTATCGTTCACCGTGATGTTAAACCCAGTAACTTTTTATATAATAGACGCCTAAAAAAGTAAGTATGAAGAATTCCCAGAAAATACTTATACTTGTGTATTTGTGCTATAGGATCTCTCTCTGCAACAGCTTTGTACAAATTATTATTATTATTATTATTATTATTATTATTTTTGTACGAGGGATTGAACTCAGGACCTTGCACTTGCCAGGCAGGTACTGCTGAGCTATATCCTTGGCCCTTGTACAAATTATTTTGGTTTAAAATTTTTTTGTGATTGGGGGAAAGAAATGCATGAAGAAAATAGTATTGTATTTGTAAAGTAGCATACATCATTAGTTGTAATAAGATTCAACAGAAATAGCACTTTAATAAAAGAAAATTGGAAAGAATTCAGTTCTTTTTGACTTTACACATGTGTCTAATCTGTGGGCTTCATTTCTCTGTTTTAGTAAATGAGGGAATTATATAACGTGATAGCTAATTTTATTTCTATACCAGAGTTCTGATTTTATGTATATTTTTTGGGCTCGTATCCATGAAGGCATTATATAAGCTGAAAATAAAATACTGCTACTATATAATAGATTGTATTAAGATAATTAAAATTTATTTGCAAGTATTACGATGTTACTAAGCTTTAATTGTTAAAGAAAAGTAAAGATTGATTTTGTTTCCTAGGTACGCGTTGGTAGACTTTGGTTTGGCCCAAGGAACCCATGATACAAAAATAGAGCTTCTCAAATTGGTCCAGTCTGAAGCTGATCAAGAAAGCTGTTCACAAAACAGGTCTCACATAGTCATTGGAAACCAGATCTCATTGAGTGGCCCAGCATATAAGGAGCAGAATCTGCACTCTACCGTGAAAAATAAGGAGCAGAATCTGCACTCTACCGTGAAAAATAAGGAGCAGAATCTGCACTCTACCATGAAAACTTCTGTCAAAAGACCCTACACAAATGCACAAATTCAGATTAAACAAGGAAAAGATGGAAAGGTTCTACTTTTATTATTCTTAAGAACTACTGCCATAGCATTTTAGAAATGTACTCCTTGATCCAACAGGAGATATAATACTAAGACAGTAGCTATAATTAACCTTTTTAAAATACTTGTTAAATGCATTCGTTTGGTTAGATTGTCACCAAGATTTGAACTGAGCTGTTTTATTATTTCAAAATGAAAAGTTTTTACTTTGTTGATCTTTGTCATATATTCTAAAATTATGTGATAAATATGGCAAATTATAAATTTTCTCTGCATGTTATAAAGTTCAGATTATCATTTTTAAAAGAAATCATTAGTTATAGGGGCAAAAATTTGAAGTGTCTATCTCCATTTTAGCTGCACAGCAAAATGTAGCATCTAATGCAGGTGACTTTTTAATTTTTCTAGTTCTATATATCTGTGGAGTATGATAGCATTGTATGGGTGTTAAAGATTTTCTCCTTTTACAGAAGTGCTTTGGTGCCTGAGAATGTCTTGGATGCAGCTGTTTTTGTTTCCTATCACTTAACTCTTTTAAAACTATGGCAGAGTACAGCTGGCAGAAAGTGTTACAGACGTAATCCTTATTTTCCTTGTTTTTGTTGGTATTGTAGGAGGGATCTGTAGGCCTTTCTGCCCAGCGCTCTGTTTTTGGAGAAAGAAATTTCAATATACACAGCTCCATTTCACATGAGAGCCCTGCAGTGAAAGTAAGTAATGTAGCTTAATAGTCCAATGGTCAGTCAGTCATACACTAAGGAGAGTTTAGGTAATGACTAGATTAGTATTTATTAAGTAGAGTATAGCTTTGGCAGTATAATTGCTGTGAGCATTTAATCAAAACTTTTATTTTCTGTAATTTTTTTCCTGAACTTTTCTGGTAAATGTTTCATCATTTTTGGTTAGCTGTTTTTCTTTCCCTACAGCACTATTGGGAACATTAAAACTTTTTCTGGCAAGATTGCCAGAATTGTGAGCTCCCACACCTCACATAGCTCTGACACATATATGATGGTATACAGATGTTTATAAAGTCAACAAAATTATCAATGTTAGATAATTATAAATTGACTTATGATATCTTGTGACAGCTACAGACTTGAACAACAAATTAAAACTGATTTTAGCCAATGTAATTGTGCCATTTACAGTTCTGAAATGGAGTTAGACACTAGAACACAACTTATACCTTTGTAATATATCTATTAAAAATTCTATTAAAATGTAAGTCAAATATTTGCTGAATTAATTAGTAAATTTTAATACAGGTTGTTTAAAAACCCCAGAAAGATGTTAAACATTTCAGTAGATAGCTGTTTGTTTATATCCAATAGCACACTCAGCAGTTTTAAAGGTTATTCTGTTACTGGGTTTTACCATACTAGCCTTTGAAGGCATTGTATTATATCCTGGAAATAGAAAATGTGATTTTTCTTTTATAGCTCATAAAGCAGTCAAAGACTATGGATGTAATATCAAGAAAGTTAGCAACGAAAAAGAAGGCTGTTTCCACAAAAGTTATGAATAGTGGTGTGGTAAAGAAAACTGTCAGCTCTTGCCCAGCCAGCCTGACCTGTGACTGCTATGCAACAGATAAAGTTTGCAGTATTTGCCTTTCAAGGTAACCTGTTTTATTGGTGCTATAAAATCACCAGCATGCTGCCAGACAAGATTATAAATTGAACTAATTTTGGTGGGCAGTTTATTTAGTGAGTAAAAGAGAGTAACAGTGGCTGTGTAGATCTGTGAACTGCACAGGCACTGATACAGAGCAAAGCCTTGAAGAGCGTGTAACTCTTGTCATACATTGTTTATTTAACATGCATATTCTCTTTAGAAAATACATTTGAGCTAATATGCAAGTAATTTGAGAGGTAGAAAATAGATGCTTTTAGAAACTTGGAATTGACATTTTGCTTGCTGATTTAATCTTTTCTGTTTTCTCTGTTTCTGCCTATGTGGAATAACCAGAACCAAGTAATAGAGCTTTCTTACTCCTATCTTTAATGGTTTACCTCCAGAATTTTTCCTTTTCCTTTAAGACTTGGCTTTCATAAAGCTTTCCCTGGTTAATTCAAATCTGAGAGATGGAGTATATCAATAATTAATCACCCAAAAACCAATGAATTTTTACATAAATTCTCATGTTCTATTTTACTATTATGGCTTTTATCATTTGCCTCTCTTTTTATGCTTAGAAATTACCTAAAAAGACCAGAAATCTAGTAGAAGAGCATGAAATTGGTAGAGTAAAAATCTAGGTAGATCATCACACTAGGTTATCATTTGTTTTATAGCAACATTTATATCTCTATCAGGGCAAAATTTACTTTGAACTGAATTGATAAATATACTTTCATGGACTTAAATAGTTCAACTTTAACATAACTAGAGAAATCTTACTTCTTTATTATAAGGCGGCAGCAAGTTGCCCCTAGGGCAGGTACTCCAGGATTCAGAGCACCAGAGGTCTTGACAAAATGCCCGAATCAGACTACAGGTATGTTGCACTGAAAATACAGAATCTAATTCAAATGTTTTGTCCCAAATACTTTTTGGGGGGCTTTATTTTTGAGACAAGGTCTCACCATATAGCCCAGCTGGCTTCAAACTTGTGGCGATCTGATCCTCCTGCTTTTTAACCTCCTGAGTACTGGGATTACAGGCATGTAACACCACTTCTGAGCTAAATATATTTCATTTTGTATTCTTTAGCTATTTATGAGTAATATTTGCGTTTTTGCTTTTAAATTACATAAGCAGTCCTAACAGTGTAGCATTCCTATTTTTGAGATAGTGCTATTTTTTATGAAAATTTCTGATCCTAATGTTGCTTTTTGTTTTTAAATAATTTTTCTGAAAGAGTATTTTGCTTATAAGGTGATTTTGCTATTACTCTCACTTTCATAGAGAGAAAACCGTGTTTAGTAGTTTTTACTGCTTATAGTACTTCATCTATTTAATACCTAAGTTTTTTGTGATACAGATATAATTGTGTTTGGTTAGAATTACTTTTTGTTGCTGTGAAAACAGTACAATAGCAATTAAAAGATTTTGAAAAAGCAAGTATCCTGTAATCTAAAAGTTGTCATGGAACTAGAACTCAGGTAACATCTGTTGAATGAATAGATGAATCCTGCTATTCACTTGGATTATAGGCTTTGAAGAAATACATTCATTCATTGTGTATCTGTTCTGTGCTTGCTGATGATGCAGAAATGAATGAGGCCATCTGCTTGCACTCTAGTTAAGGTGTGTTCTCAGATAGTAATTACAGAATAACCTATTGAGTATGGTAAAATTTTCTATAAGGAATTTAACATATCTGCTCTAACTCAAAAAGATTGTGAAAGGAAGTTCATAGAAAAGATAATCTCTGAGATAAGACTAAATTGTGGTAAATAATTAACAATCAGGTATGAGCTGAGGGACTCAAACAGCATAATCTAGGCAAATAGGAAAGTAAAAGATTAAGAATTTAAGGTCCAACTTGAATGCTTAGACATAAACGTGTAAAAGAAGTATACAAGGTAAGATCATGCTTGTTAAACAGTTTGTAATGTGTACTGTAGAAAGCTTTTCAAGAGGAAAAGATGGTGCCTTTGTCTTTAGGTAGGTCATTCTGCCAGGCATGCAGAGAGGATAGATTTTGGAGGACGGTGACCTGCAATGGTCCAGGTGAGAGATGGTGAAAACATGAGCAGAAGCATTAGCAAAAGGAATGAATAGAAAGGTAAAAGGATCAGAAGGACAGAGCTTGCTTGTTAGGTGTAACTGGTTATTAAGTTTGTGTGTGATGAGGTAGTGAGGGAAAAAGGCATCTATGATGTTATCAGATTCCTGGCTTGAAGAATTTCAGTGTGTATAGTAGCCACAGTGGAGAATAAGGGAGATGTAAACTGGTTTATGGGGATAGGTAAAATTGGGGTGAGACATCCAAATAGAGATGCCTAGCACAATAAAAGATACTTTAAATCAGCTCAGGGAAGAAGCTAGACTAGAAATACAGATGACTGTTATAATTATATAAATGGTAGCTGAAGCTGTAAAGTGAATGGAATAATCAGATTACACAGGAGGAAAGATTTGAACTCTGAGGAGCCTCAGCACTTATGGCTAGGAAAGCACATTGAAGGAACAGACTGAGGAACAAATGGATCTAAGAAAGGCAGGTAATCAGTGGCTGAAGGAATAGAGAGTAGTAACTAAGTAACACTAGTTCAACAATTAGGAAAATCTGTCCCTAAAAGGGGGAAAAGGAGCTTTTTAGTTTGAAGCTGAGCTAGTCTGTTTTTCTGGTTTGGGTGGTGGTATTCATTTTGGCACTGCTAGGATTGAACTCAGGACCAAAGCTTAAGCTAGGCTTAATCTTAACTTCCAGAATTCAGGAGATTATTAAAGCTTCTATACTAATAGTTGATGTTAGTGTCTGACTAAAATAGAGCATCTTAATTTTCAGTACTTTACACTAAAATGAAAATACTTTAACCTCTGGCTGTAGATCTTAAGGAGTATCCAGATTTTTTTCCCCACAGTTATTTTTGGTATCTTTTGCTCTTATAAAATATAAGTTACTGGGGTTGGGGATTTAGCTCAGCAGCATAAGCACCTGCCTTGCAAGTGCGCAGTTATGAGTTCGATCTCTGGTACCGATAAAAAAAAGAAAGAAAGAAAAAAATATAATTTACTTAGAGTTTTCTGATGGTGAATTATCCTTTTAAATTTATCAAAGTATTCAAGAAAGAAAGTACTGTGTTTTGTAAGGATGTTGAATCACTACTCCTGATTACAGTAAAATCACCTGAAGAACTTTTTAAAAATACACACTCCAGAACTGATTGATTATAATCTCTGAGAGATTGAACCTCAACATCTGAATTTTTTTTAGACTCCCAAGATGATGTTAATGCCCAGTAAACGTAAAAAACTAGATGGTGAAATTATATATTTGGAATTTATTTTAAAGTTTGTTCTGTGTTACAGCAATTGACATGTGGTCTGCAGGTGTCATATTCCTTTCTCTGCTTAGTGGACGATATCCATTTTATAAAGCAAGTGATGATTTAACTGCCTTGGCTCAAATTATGACAATTCGAGGATCCAGGGAAACTATCCAGGCCGCTAGAACTTTTGGTAAGCAGTTTTGTGTTACAGAACAAAACAAATGCCTCTGACAATCTGCAACAGATCACTTAATAAATTATTTAAAAATTCTCTTCACAAAGAAGTACTTAGTGTTCTGAAAGTTCTAATTTAGGAAATTTCTCAGTTGCTTCAAAATAAGTTTTACTCACGTAAGAAAATATCGTGTGTGTGTGTGTGTGTGTGTGTCGTTTTGCAAAATCTAAAATACTAAATTACTCTAGTATTTAAAGTTCAGTTTTATAATCTTAATAAGGAATAAAAATCTTAATTCTCTTTTTTAAAAAAATTTTTAATTCTCTTTATTATATGAATATTTTTAGTAATAGATTTTAATTTTTGTTGTATATTAAACATCAGATTGTCTACCTGGTACTGATAAAAGTCTTTGCTTTAATTGATCTTAGTTTAACAACAAACGTTAATTTTAATACAGTATAATAAAGTCTACAATAGGGAAGAGAGTAGAAATGTCTGTTGTCAGATTCTTTAGGGTTAGGAATCAGAGAAATGAAAAGGACCAGAACACCTTTTCTCATGGAGTATCATTTTAAATATACATTAGATATGGCAAGTCTTCTTAGCCATGCAGTTTCTTCTATTTTATAGAGTACCTAAGAATTATTTCAGCCTTGTTCTGTCCAACAAGTTGAACTCAAATGCACACCTTGTGTTTAAGATAATTACAGTTAAAATGTTTTCCAAGGAGTGGATATGCATTAGCTTGTATACGCAATATGAGCAAAGTTTCAATCAGCCTATCTCCAGGGTATCTGGGCCCAGATCCAGAATCACTGGTCTTAACCAGAAATGCACATCGAATTATCTGAGAAACTTGAAGAAATACACATGCCTGCCCAACCCCATCCATTTCTGGAAAATATGATTCAGAACAATATGATCCTTAGGCTCCAGCTTGTTAGTTTGATGACAGAAGTGATTTTGATTAAAGAACTACTTCTCAGTAATCAATGCTGTAAAAATAATTGTCCTTGCTTAGGTACCAATGCCATGGTCTATTTCACAAGAAAAACTTAGTGATAGTTGTCAGGGAAGTTTCATAATAGAGTCTTACCAAAAAAATATTTCTGTAGTAAAGTCAGTCCACAACTTTTATCTGTCTTCTTCCTACTACAAGAAAATTTTGAGAAAAGTAGGGCAAAATAATATATGTACAAGGGAAAAGTGATTGTGAATGTAAAACAAGATTTTTATATTAAAACTGATATTACATTGATTGTAATAAATAAAGATATTCTCAATTAATTGAGACAACTTTTTCTACTATTAAATAACTTTTAAAGATGTTCATGAACTTGGTTTATCAGCCAGCACCAAAACATTTTGTTGAAGAGTTTGAATCTTCCCCATTGAAGGTAATAGTTACAATGCAGGTCAATAGTGGGAGTATAACATCTGACAGAAGTACTCCACAGCAAGTCCCATGATAGCAGGCACTTGTCTTCATATTTCAAAAATAATCATGCTATATAACGTTTGTCTTGGTTTTTTTTTTAGTACGGTAGTACAGCTTTGTGTAGAGTACTAAAGATAGAAAATTTTGACACATACAGCTGTGTTCCCCTTTATAACATAAGGAAATGAGTTGCCTGGGATTAGCAGTGAGTACTACTTCTGCTGTGTGTAAGCTGCTCTCCTGTCCTTACCCCTAGACCTTGCCCCATTGCAGATCATTAAATACTCTATGAATTGTTTTGAATAAATTCAAAAGAAAACTATGAATTAAAAAAATTTTTTTAAACCGGTTACAGTAATCTATAATAAAATATGCTTTGCTCAATTGTATTAGTGGAAATTCTTTTCCCTAAATATTTTGAATATATCCTCTTCTTTGATCATATGTGAAAATAATGTAGGCATATTATATAGCTTGTGACATGTTATAAAACATAGTTATTTCATGACTTCATAATAATAAACTAAGGAATAAAACTATATGACTCTTCTCCTCTGCCAAGACTTCCATAGAAAAATAAGAATGATAGATTTAAAAGTAAAAAAGAATTGGCATGCTGTACCCTCACCAAATTAGATTGTGGTAATTTGTTTCCTTTGTTTTCACCCTGCCTGCACCCCCTACTTTTCCTGCCTCAGTATACCAGTCCAGTGGTTAGGTCAGAATATCTAAAGGTAACTTTTTGTTACTTAGACTGTTTTGGTGATAATCTGAATACTCCAAAAAGGAATCTAAATATTCTTCTACTCATCACTTAAGAGACATATTTAAATAATAGAGACATATTTAAAAAATTAAAAATATACAAGGCAAAAATTGTACATATGTGCCTAGTCATTTGTTTGTAGACTTTTTTCATACTGTATCTGATATAAGCTTATAGCTGGACGTGGGGTAAAGATTTTAAAAAACAGGTCTGGTTTGAATATTAACTCATTCAGAAACATTATTAAGGCTTTTATTTTTACTAATTTAAACATTATTAGGGCTAGGTACTATTGTGAGTCTCTGCTTTCATAGAACACTAATTATAATGAGGTAAAGAAAGTAAATATAGTAAGTCCCTGACTTATAAACATTCGAGTTACAAACTTTCACAAGTGTACTACATGAACTGTTTGCTTACAAACGAATCCAATACAAACAATTCTGGAATGGAACTTGTTCATAAATCGGAGACTTACTATATTTACTATCAGAAATGAATGCTATTGAGAAAGACAAAACAGAAAGGAAATGAAGAGGGTGCAGCTATTTAGGATAGATTGGTCAAGAACAGCATCTCTCAAAATGACATTTAAACAGAGTTGCTCAAATGAATAATGTTTTTTTCTTCAATCTGACAGATATTAACTGAGAACCCAGTATGTACCAGACATTAAATGTTTTGAGGCTTTAAAGATTAAAAAAAAAAATACTGTCCCTACCTCAAAGAGCTCAGTCTCAGGATATGGACATACATTTATTAGTTACAATACAGGAGTAAGTAATAGAACTGTCCCAAGGGTATGACAGGAGCTTGGAATACTCAATTCTCTGAGTATCAGACCTAATGGAGATGATTCTTGACCTAAGTGGCGATGTCTTAGGCACATAATGGATATAGAGCATCGTAGGCCATTGTGGTCAAAGGCATAGGTGTTTGGAAGTGGGGTGAAGGGTGGTAACTACAGCTGATTAAAAATTACAGAAGGTTAAAATGAAGCTGAAAAAGTTGATAGAATCAAGTGAATGTGCCTGGTTGCTGCTTTCTGCTTATTATTTCCCACTTTATGATTTGATCTTCAACTGTAGTTCAGATACAATTTAAAAATAGTATGTAGTCTATCTTATACTCTGTATCTCCATAAAAATATATGACTGGACTTGAATGATTCTCATGAAGGATGTTTCTGAAATTTTTAAATGACATAATAATGGTTTTTTGTTTTGTTTTGTTTTTTCTTCTTTTAGGCAAATCAATACTATGTAGCAAAGATGTCCCAGCTCAAGACTTGAGGAAACTCTGTGAGAGACTCAGGAGTGCAGGGTCTAACACTCCCAAATTAGTAAGTGATACCCAAAGATGTCCTTCTCATGATTCAACTTTTTCAGAGAAGATTGACCATAAAGCTTCTTACGTCATACAAAGATCTCAAGCACAGCCCTCAAGAGATTCATTATATAAAGGGGATAATAATGGGTGTGAGAAACATTTTAATGAGAATAAGACCAGTTTAGAAGGCTGGGATGAGGTACCTGATGAAGCTTATGATCTTCTGGATAAACTTCTAGATCTAAATCCAGCTTCAAGAATAACAGCAGAAGAAGCCTTGGTACATCCATTTTTTAGAGATATGAGCTTATGATGATGGTTCTTCATTTAATGTTTTGTTTGTTTGTTTGATGTATGAACAATAAAAGTTTATTTGGCTCACAGTTCTGGAGGTTGGGAAATCCAAGAGCATGGTGCTCATCACACCTGGCCAGGCTCATCCATAGCAGAAGGCAGAAGGACAAGGTAGCACACGAGACGGAGATTCATTTAATGTTACTGTGTATTGGGAGGCGGAGTGAAAGAGTCCTTTGTAATAGCCATAAATTTTTATTTAAAGAATAAGGAAGGGTGAATGTTTTAAAATCTTGGTATTTGTCCTGGTGGCAGATTGTAAAATATAGATTAAAATTACTTAAAATGCCTCAGAGTTCTTTCAGCTAACTACATGACATGGAGTTGAACCCAACCAAGGAGAATCAGATCTTTAGTTTCTTCTCACGGCCATAGGCAAAAGGAGGAACCACTTCACCCTGGGCCATGGGTTCAAGTTATGAGATTAATGGATGGGATAGGGGTTAAATGAGTCAGAAAACTTAGTTTCCTGCTGTCGTAAGAGTATGAGCCATGTGTCCTTTGGAAAATTCATAACCGGTGCTAGTACTCTCAAAATTTTTTTAAAGTTAAGAAATAATACCTTCTGGAGATACATATGTCTTTTATATACACAGGAAATGTTTGTAGGGCAAAAATCACTTAAAATTGTATTTAGCCATTTAAAAAATACTTTATGAAACACTTTTTTCATTAATTGTCATGTTTTCTTGTTTTTTCTTCCTTCTCTGTCCCTACCTAACACATTCTCCTTGGAACTGATATAGTACCACAAAATTTCTGGGTGCTTTACTAAGTGTAATGTGTTTACAGTTGGGAATTTAAAATAATAAGATGCACACTGGTTGATAAGGGGAAGCATTCAAGAGCATCGTGAATATTGATAGTCCAAAGTACTTTTCTTTTTCTATTACGTTTCCGCACAACTTCTTAGTTATAATTAGATAACTGCTGAAGGGAAAAGTGAACATAGAGTTGAGAATTTTAGTGGAGATACTTTACCTAGAGCCATTCAGATTTCTGCAGCTGTTTTAACTTAAATGGGTTGGGAAGACAAATGAAGGATGTAAAGTAGAAAAGGACATAGTGTAGAGGTTTATGTTATTCACATTCCAAAGTGATCCATGACAGTATATCGCACTTCCTATGGAAAGTAAACCTGAGAGAAGTTTCCCACTTAGCAGTTACAGATTATAAATTCAGGATCAAACATTCACTTCATTATTTTGAGCATTGATATGTCAGTATGCCTACCTAATGTTTGGTAAATGTAATTTAATATGTGTGTGTGTGTGTGCACAGTTGCTATTGATTTGATGTCTTATGCTGTAATTTTTTAAAAATGTGAATGTTTTCTAATTTGTATGTTTAATAAAATTCTATGTCAGACTTCATTTAAAAATGATAGTTTAATCAGATGTAGATGTGTGCACCTGTAATCGCAACTGCTCAAGACACTGGGGCAAGAGAATCACAAGTTCACAGTTGGCTTAGGCAAATTAGGTCCTGCCTGAAAATTTAAGAAAGGGCTGAGGAATAGAGCTCAATGATCATGGCTTTGGGTTTGATCCCCAGTATGTGTTGGCATGTGCCTGTATCCCAGCAACTTAAAAGGCTAACACAGGAGAATCACGTGAGCCCAGAAGTTGGAGTCCAGCTTATGCAACTCGGTAAGACCACCCCCATCTCTTTCTGTAAAAAAATTTTGCCCAGTTCTTCAGATTAATGAATAATTCTTTCATCAAACAGTGATAATAGGTTAATAAATACTGTTTTAATAATGACTATAAATATTTTGGTCAAAATGTATTGTCCAAATAACACATAAAAGAAGACTTGGCTATAGAAGAGATGGTCACTGACTAGGACATTTGTCTCAAATAAAGTAGATCATCTCAGTAACCAGAATGATGTCTTTATAGTCAGGTGGAAGTTTTGATTCACAAAGGTAGAGGAAAAAAGTTTTGCTGGGAGGGAGATACTGTCAGGACGTTTCGAATTCAAACCTTTCCATGTTAACTTTGTTAGGATGGGATTTGGTTGATAGACTTTAGGGAGGTAAATCGAGCTGGTGATTTCCTGGGTAGTTGTAATCCCACTGGAGAACATTGCTACAATTTGGGGGAAAATTTCCCAATGTGCTTCATCAAAATCAGCAACAATGCATATTCTTGAGATTTTTAGGCCTTTGGAATACACTTTTATGATGGCAGATACTTTCCTAAAATATTCAGCCAAAATAGTCACTTCTAGAGAAAGACTAAGAAAGTAACTCGTGTTACTTCCAATTACAATGGAAGTTCCTGCAATATACAGCTATTTTTCATTGTCAGCCTTTTAAAATTCTTGTTGCTCAGGCTCTTGAGATAAAATTGTTGAGGGTATTTTCATTAAATATGCCTTAGACATTTGGAACTATTAATATAACAAGATACAATTGTTAGTTTTGCAAAGAGGCTGCCGCTCTAGCATTTTTAATGAAACTTTTCCTTAAAAGGAGATGATTATGGTTGTCTTAATGACCTAAATAAAAATGTGGCTTGAGTGGTTATTCCAAAGAATTAGACGTAAGTTTATTTCAAAATCAGAACAAAAGTCATCAAGTAATGTTAATTGTTTCATTTCTGGCATTAGTATTTTAGGGACAAAACTGTTACAGATGTCAGAATATTGGTTGCATAAAATCTTGAAAACCACAAAAGTTGCAGGCTTTGGTCTTAGTAATTTCTGTTGTTTATGTAATTTCAACTCTCCACGTCACTGAAAAGTTACTTATCTTGAGAAACTGTGGCCAAATTTGGCGGGTAATGCTGTCTGCCAGTGTCTGCAGATGTGTTGTTTCCACCTACATGGTGCGCACTGTCTGTGGTCTTTGAACACTATCTTGACCCCAGCCAGTAATTTCAACTCACTCTTCAGACTTTTTTCCTATATTCTTAGAACCGATGTTGCTGTTTCCTAATTTTGCCACATTACATATCTGAACTGTCTGCCTTCTTTGAAAGGTAGACATTATCAGCCATGTATCAGATAAATAATCAAAAGTAAAGTAATGCTATGCCAAATTAAGGCAAAGTTTTCAACAAAGTAACCACAAAAAAGTGTTAACATAAGTTTAATAACTGATGTTTTAGGTACATAGAGTGAAAAGGCATGATCTTAGGGAAGTCATAGTAAATTGGGTGAAAAAACTATAAAACAAGTTGAGAAAATAATTGCAACTTAATTTTTGAGATTAATTTGATCTAATTTTTTTCTCAGAAAAAAATGAATTAAAAGGACAAAATTGGCCTTTGACTTGTTTTCATTTCATTCATTTTCTTTAGAAAATTAAGTTATGAAAAAAATTTAAAAGGATGAATAAGCCATTTTTGTAGCTGTTATAAGGAAAGAAAGATGATGTAAATGGTTTAGATTTCTATTCAAGCATACCCCACATGCAGAGTATCTTTTTTGAATTGAACACTTCATGTCCTGATGTTTAAGCAGATTCCATGTTAGACCTGACTGAAACAACTGTTTAAGAAGATTTTGTACTAAAAATTATATTCACAATATATGAAGGAAAATAGGGAATCCGTAACCTCTAGATTTGTCTCTAGCTGCAGCTTTAGAGAATGCCAGTGTCCTCTAGTAGGAAGCTAAGAAGGGGGATCAAAGGAAGAACTTTTTTTTTTAAATTTTATTTTAAAGGGGGTAAAATTAAACACAACAGAACAGAACGGGACATAAGAAAGCATAAATTTCAAAACTAGACAATCAGAGGTCTTCACTGTCATATTGTCTCTTGTTTTCTTCCAAATGGTTGTCCTTATCTTTGCATACGGGGAGCTCATACTAAATAACATAGCCAATCTTTTCACAAGATACATAGTTAACTGGCTCCCACTTGCTAACAAGGGGGGGGGGACATGGGACAGGGGACAGGACGACATGAGATGTTTGATTCTCAGCCCTTGTGCGGGCAGGGTCACAGCTGCCCCCCAGAGAGGGGAGGCATTCCTTGTTCTCCCAGCACCCCGAGTCAACCGCGTGATGCAGGTCCAGACGTGCCAGGGTCTCTCTCCTTCAGGCCGCTGAAAGTCTGCCACACTCACAGCCGCCCCCCAGAGAGGGGAGGAGCTCCTTGTTCTCCAAGGGAAGAACTTCTGATGTCCTTTAATTAAGGGTAAAAACAGAACGCTTAACCAGTTATCAGCGGTGCAGTGGTAGGGTGAGTTTTGCATATGTCCTTATATTATTGATGGTGTGTTTTGTAAGTATTTTTCACATAATTGCCCTCTGTAAATTCCTTCTGTAATGTTGCTGAAGACTAGCATATGATCTAGAAGTGACTCCAACTAAGACAAGACCAAGAAAATAAATCAGAAACAGATGCATGACTCAGTACCCTCATTCTGTTTTTTTAGTTCTGTCTTTAAGAAAAAGGAACTAGGGATTGGGGACTCTGTCCACCTCCAAATTTCTCTAGACACTCATTGCTTTTTTTTTGTGATGTAGACTTTTTTGCATTTTTGGTGGCATGTTTCTGACTGTTATCTTCCTATACCAAAATTTTCTGATTAAAAACAAAACCAGTCACACTGTACGTGTAGGTGGGTACATGAGTAATCTTTAGGTATATATGACCAAAACGCCTTTAAAATGCACTTTCCCCCAGGGTCGGGAAGATTAACGTCTTGTGCTCAGTGCGTGCCTTTCTCTTATCTTATTTTAAAATTCCACGGATAATGGCAATATCAAATGTTTACTCCTCAAGAATAGGAAACATCATTTTTACATCTAAAAATTAATATCAGCATCTTACATCTCTTTGTATATTATGAGGAAGTATGTTTCTTGCTCATCCTTATATATTTTGTCTAGACTAGGGCCTTCCATTTATTGAGTTGAGGTTCAATAAATATCAGTTGTACGAATGTATTTAAGTTACATTTATAACTAATTTTGTATCTTGGCAAAATAGCAAGCCAAAACCTCTCTTAACAGGTGTGCCTATATTTTTAAGTTTGGTACAATTTGATTAGGAAGTGACAACAAGTGGTAAAAACATAACCCAAAACTTCATTTCTCCTGTGTAATTTCTTCCCAAAAAACCTGCGCCTTCCCTCCCTTACTCTATAAAAGTTTAAATGATATAAAGGCGAGTTCCTGATGCCATGCTTTACAGAGTAGATCAAAGTTGTCTTTGCCTACAATCTGTGCATCCTAAATGTGCTTTTATTAGGCCATCAGGAGTCTCATTTCTATCCCTACAAGGACTTCCTGATCACTCCAGTCCAAATAATCATTCCTTGATTTCCTATACACAGATTATAAGTTTCTTGAAGGTGAAGATTTTATATATTCTCCCACATTTCCTACCACTGCTGTAGAGACTCAAGTACTCAGTCAAAACTTTGGAGTTGATGAGGAACCTGACCCCACGGAATATTTCCAAGACCAGCCAGAACAATCCTGGTGTATTTTAATAATCTCAGATAGTTCCTTTAATTCTAGAACATCTACTGTTTTCCCTTGGTGATCTGTCCTGAGGCTCCTCAGCTCCCAGGCCACCCTCCCATCCATCTCTGTACTCATTTCTCCACTCCACTTTGCTGGCGCTC
This sequence comes from Dolichotis patagonum, assembly GCA_004027295.1. Taxonomy (NCBI): domain Eukaryota; kingdom Metazoa; phylum Chordata; class Mammalia; order Rodentia; family Caviidae; genus Dolichotis; species Dolichotis patagonum. The sequence continues at coordinate 49,626 of PVJX010005043.1, forward strand.
TATTACCATTGTGTTGCCCTCAGTGGAGACAAAGGACAGCTGGTAGACATTTTGTGTGTAATAGCCCTTCATGTTCTTGTATAAGTAGCTGCTGAGCAAAAATTTCATTCTTATACATGTTTTTAGCTCCTACTTGTGTGTCAAATACTACAGTAATAAAAAAATTGTTCTAAGGACTTGAAGGTATAAAGGTGTATGGAAAAGCATAATATACACATTGATTATGCTTTGCTAACATAAGTCATCCTAAAAAAAAACAAAAAAATACAAGTCATCCTTATGCTGTAGGACCCTACTCATCTTGAATTTTTCTGAGATAATTTTAATTGTAAAAGCTTTGTGTTTTGAGAACAGGTTCCAACAATGCTGCATCCAAATTGAATTTTTAAGACTTCCTTTCAACTAGAAATACAGTACTATAAAACTGTTAGAAACACATTCTGCTTTTTAACCTCTGAAAATGTATCCATTATAACATGGCATCTAAGCTATCTCTGCTTTGGGAACCAACTGATGTGTATATGACTTAGACTGTTATGATGTCTTTTGAGTGCCAAATGGAATCGTTAGCATTTTCGCCGTGGTCTTAGTTTAAAAGTATCAGTGTCACAACTGGGGAATATTTTATGACTCCTGCTTAACCCTTATTGACCAACAGATAAATCCTGACTGGTGGCAATGTAACACGGAGCTAGCCAGAGGTGGTTCTTCTCTGAACTGTTTCTTCAGCTGAAAAATGGGCTTCATGTGCCCTCTGTTTGGAAGGATAGGTGAGAGTATGCTTCCTAAGTATTGTGTGTGCATACGTGCATACATAATTGTTTCCCTCTCTCCCTCTCACCTTCCTCCTCCTAGCTTCCCTTCATATTGTCATATTTCTGTTTCTTCTTTTTCTGTTTAAGTACACGAGGACTTTTAAACCATTGAGTGGAGATATCACAATGTGGGATGCTGTGAGCCTGACTCTATACTAATGCCGATTTTCTACATGTTGTGTTGTCACTTCTCTGTCCACCAGATGGCAGGAATTCCTTTGGCATATTCTGTGAGGAAGGGGCCCAAACATATCTGGACTGGTGTATCAGTCTTCAAAAAAGAGAAACAGGTACACACATATACGCATGCATGTATACACACACACATACACACACACACACACACACACACACACACACACACAGACGCATGTGCACACACATATGCAGCTCTTATATAATTAAAGCTTTCAGGCAGAGAAGGAGCTATGAAGGAGCTTCATTTTCCAACCACAGACTTTGCTTCTGGACTCTTGCTTATTCTGTTTATCCTACCTAGCACACTTCCTTACCAAACCCAGCTTCCTTTACCTGGCTGCCTCCTGTTCACTCTTCAGGTCCTGGTGTATTCCATGCTGCAGTTAGGAAGACTACTTGACCTCTCATTCTGCATTCAGGATGCTGTACACTTCCCTGCTCAGTCCCCTACCCTGCTCATAAGCATTCTGCCCATTATTCTGTAGCTATTTAAATGCTGCATTAAACAGGCCTCCTACTTTTTATCATCCCTTCTTTTGGCACCTAAGTAGTGCTTTAATACCAATAGACCTCAAAAGCTATGCTGACTGCCCCTTACTATTATGGTACTTGTAGCATCAGTCCCTCTTGCCTGTATCAGCTACTAGAGTATAAGCTCCATAACAAGAAGAAAAATAGGTGAGAGTATTATGTACTTGTTTCTAGTTCATGTACATAGAAAGGCACTTGCACATAATAAATAGCTGTTGAAAATGAGCATTTATGTAACTGTACACTGTCAGCATACACACAGCCTGTCTGTAGTGAAGCATATTTTCTGTTTATTTTTTGAGATTATTGAAGCAGAGGTGGAGGTATGGCAGCAGGACTCTATACCTGCCTTCCTTTGCTGCAGAAGCAAACATGTTGAGAGTCAGCCAGGTAAGATTTGCTAGCAGTTACACTAAATAGGTGTTATGATGGTCAGACTTTTCAGTGAACAAATTAAAAATTCATGTCAAACTTTGTAGAAAGTTAAACACGGTCTCCAGAATAAGTTTGGGAGGCCACAAAAAATTTAAAGAGTTAGAACAGATATTTATGAATAGATGTTTTGATGACAAAACAGATACAATGATACAAAATATGCAACATGAGAACCTATGTTCATCCAGACAGTTATGAGAAACGAGGCTGAGATACAACATTTACGGAAAGAAAAAGACTCAGCCTTGATCATAAGATGTACTTGGAAAGATATTTTCTTGATCTTGAGCAGAAAATGATGCTCATATCTGAGGCCTTCTGAGCTCTGTGAAGGTTCCATGATAAAGGTCAAACTTGGTTTTAGCCAGTCTCTCAGAGTGAAGAAGAGGCTAGCTCACTTTCATTTTTTTCAAGGGTCTCTATATATGTTACTTACTTTAGATAACAGAACAACAAACAAGTTTACAAAAATAGTTTTTAAATATTTTCATTTAACAAATTATCACATTTTTAACACCATTTACAATGCGTTTATGTGTTAATCCACATGAAACTTGCTATTCAACCATTTTTTTAACCTAGAAAGTGAACAGGTCTTCTAATACAACCTCATCTGGAGATAAATTTCAAAGGTCTGTGTTTGAGGCCTTGTTTAGTGACTATGAGGACATGACTAAGTGTACCCTTGTCCAGCCCCAGTCTTTCAGTACTGACCACGTCCTTAGGTCGAGGACGTCCTATTTGAGTAAGTGTGAGTAAGTGCTCAGATTCTAAGCAGAGGTTCTAAGCTCTGACTCAGCAGTGGGGGCTGAATACCAGGCTAAAAGAAAGCAACATTCTAGAGTGAAGACTGTGTATGTATTCAGGATGAGGGGATATAATGTCTGACCTATCTTTGTCTTTCCAAGTACAAATTCTGGAATCTTCCTTGGACCTACATTTGCAAGATGAAGAGAATGCAGCATATCCTGAAGCATAGTAGGTCAATCAAAATATTGATGGACTGACTCATTTTCTCTCTTATTCAACTGATCATCTTCTCCCATTGCTAAAAGTGAGATGGTTCTGTTGTATTCATTCTCCCCACTTCAGCAGTGGAAACAATGCTAGACTCTAACAACAATGGCGCTAAGCCACTCTAGGGTCTTTCCTTTATTGTTTTTTTTTTTCTGTTCTCCCAGATATATACACTCATTCCCTTCCCTCTGTAATTTACTTCTTTAGCCTTCCCTTCCTCTATAAACTCTTTGCCCCTACTTCTGCTGTACTCTGGGAGCTACTAGGCAGTGTGAAGAATTCATTGCATTTCTCCACTCCTGTATCAGATCTTAACTTGAGCAGTCATGAGATATACTTCGTTCACTCAGTAAAACAAGATTGTTTTGATAATCCTAATGAGATCGAGGTGTTTAAATTCTTCCCACTCTGTCATCTCCACAATGTGAGGTGGATCCAAATATGTTGCAACAGCGTGGCCTCAGGCCTCAACTCTAGAGTTATGAAATATTTCAGCAAACCGTCCTTGTATAGCAATGTTATCAGCCAAGAACTCTACACTTTACCGTATCATCAAGAATTCTAGAGTACTTTCTCCTTGGTGTACTCACAGACTTTCAGAAATGTTTCCATGGTGGAACATGTGAAATGTTCATAAGAGTAGTGGCAAGACTCCTCCGGTAATTTCATTTTCCTCCGCAGGCACCAGGTTTACACAGTCCATCCAAGAAGGGGCTTAGCAGTGGCACGTGAGCCCCCAAACCCGATGCTTCCCTAATTGCACTTTTAAGGGGTGACAGATGTTTGAATTGGCAGCTGGGCTGCAGTAGATGGAAATAAGAACATTGTGTTCCCTTCCACATGGAATCATGTATAGCTTTTCCAGCATAAAGTTGCAGTAAGAAAGAAAATCTGAACTCTAGCTTTTTGGCTTTTCTCTGGATATAAATCTTAGCAAATCTGTTCATATTGTAAAACCTCATGGCACTTTGTACCACTTTTAGCAGCATCACTTCTTTTATCCTGCCTTGCACTGCCACAGTTTGTATGTCTATCTTATCCTTGAGTGGTTGCCAGGTCTTACTAATTTTCATATCCCCACGTTATCCCTTTCTCCACCTAGTATCTAGCATAGTTCTTTAGACAGAGTTAGTGTTCAGTGACTGTTGAACTGCTAAAGTTGTTTTACTTTGGAGCTGCATTTATTTTATTCAACCCTCTCACTGCCAAATTTTGGCAAGGAAAGGGGATAACATAAATATTTAATACACTATAAAGATGGCTGCAGGAGACTTAAATTGAGGTATATGCCCAGGCATCAACAGCTTTATTTTCATCTTTAAAGTCTGTACACACAAGTGCTACTCCAGTCATCACTTAGTGTTCTGGGACTGCCAAATCTTCCAGACACATACTACTATTATAGTTCATTAACTTAGGGTTTATACCTACAAGAATCTGGTTTTCTCAAAACATTGGTTCCAGATATTTGAAACTTAGAGAGTGGGGCTTGAACAAAGTTTTAAGACTACAATCTTGAAGAAAAATTCATAAGACTTTTCACTAGAGTTGCCCTATTCTCACCTGGAGTCTGTTTCTTCAGCTCATTCTTGAATACTATAAGCTACTCCAGCATCCTTCTGGGAAACCCCTTTTGTACTTAAGTTGAATAAGTTTCACTTTTGATACTAGATATGTACCTCGTTGATCGGAGATGGTACTGTTTTCAATATAACCTTCAGCAAACCTCTTCATATTGACTTCTACCAGGCCTTATTAAACTTGATCTCCCATTATGCCTGGGGTAAGGACTTGCATCTATGAAACTGTCCCATCTGTTGGAGAGAACAGTTTCGAGTTTATGCTTCAAATACAAAATGAGGTGTTGATCAGCTACCAAAGGATTCTTTGACATATCCTAATTCTCCTAGAGGAACAGAGTATAATACTCCATTAGTAATGAAGAAGAAAATATGCACGTAGAATGCAAAATGGCATGATGAAGAAAACAACCAGGAGAAAAGAAAGCAAGTCACATTTATTGAAGGTCTTACTTACATGGCCCTCTGTTGGATTTCTTGAGTCTTCTTGTTAACCACTCCTATGGTTCCTTGACCTCCTCTCATTGCATCATCAGACTTATAAACCTACCATGAAGACTGGAACTATACAACATATGTTTTGTTCATATCTGAATACTCTTTCCTCACAGAGTTTCAGAAAAATGCTGGGCAAATATTGCATGAATAAATGCATTTATTCTTGATAGTGTTGCAAACTAATAATATTTCCATCTTACAGAAGATTTTAGGGCACAGAAGGATTTAGTGCTTACATAGCCAAAGAATTGAGGAATCTGAAGACTGAAGATAGATGCCTTAAGTTAGGTTCTTTCTACTCCCTTGCATATTTCTCATGAAAACTGCCCCAAGCAAGTGCTATAGCCATGTTCTGTGTCTGTTCTTTGCAAAAGAAATGGACCACAGTCTATTTGAGCAAAGCATCTTTTTAGAATAATGCCAGGGCGTCACAAAATGGAAGAACTCCACTTAAGAAACTGGATCTAAACTGAGATTCAAGTGGGAGCAAAGGTTTAGTGAAGGCTATCGTGTCAGTCTTCAATAGGTTTTGTTCCTATTTTTATCTGTAGCTCCCTTCAACTCAGAGTCCAAAAGAGAATTTAACTGACTAGAAAAGAAAGTAGTATACTTATACTGACAGCCCCATCAAGACTGTACATTAATGAGGAAGAAGAAATTTTCCCTAAAATAATAATACAAGTGATTTTATAAGAAAAACAATAAGATCATGAACTTATCCAAAAACTAGCAAGTGTTCACTACAAAGTGCCAGCATACATAGAGGACTGCCAGCGTCCTAAGCCAGAAGTTAGCAGCCTTCTTAAGAGGTTACTTCCCTTCTCCTCCCCAGGAGGTGTTAATGGGGGAGGGGAGGGGTAGATAGAGGAATCTATCCTAATGACATCTTTTAATGCCAGCTGGGCTCTTCCCTAGGAAGTTTCTAAAATGTTTAAGAAAGTGATAATTTAAAAGTCTCTATCCTACCCTACACCCTCCCCCAGAAAGACTTAGCCTGGTTGTTTTTCTGCAGCTTCTGTTGTTGTTCACACCTTCCTGTGGGATCCTTTCAAATCTCTATTTCCTGATGACCCAACATCCTTCTGTAATCAACTGGCAGGGGGTAAAGCCTGCCAAAACCTCAGGTAGCAGCCCAGCCCAGAACCATTTTCAGCAACATCCTGTGTTCACAACTTTCCAGTTACCTCCAATGCCAATTTTGGTTTGTGAAAATTTCCATGGTCTCCTGCTAGGCCCACATATTCAAGCCCATAGGCACAGTGACATTGGCAAATTATGTCCCTTTCATGCTGGACCCCAGCCCCCACCCTATGCTCTGTGCCATCATTACTTACCCAGGACACATTTAATGCTGGCAGTGAGCTCTGACTTCTGACACAACCTAACAACCCTATTGGCAGGAAAGGGACATCTTATGAACCTAGAGAGGCTAAGGTACCCTGTTATAGCCGTAAGTTGTGATCGCACCAGAACCAATATTGGAAATCAAGACTTTGGATCTATTTTCCCAATTGTCTTCATTCACAAAGTCACTAAATCAGGTCAGTGAGAGTCTTGGAATTCTGCTACAATATACCCAGAGAACCCACAATTCTGCCGTTGCAAAAAAGTCTGATTTTTGTGTTAAAGCAACTGGTTCAGAATACTCCCACAGCAGGCACTCTCTATGTTGTCAGGCACTAGGCTAAGCACTTTACACACATTATACACATTAAATATTCACTGTTGCTTTGGACTATACGGGATTAGCCCCACTACACAGAGGGCAAAGCTGAGGGTTAAAGAAGTTGCATAATTTACCTCAAGTTCATACATGTAGAAGTAGTAGGACCAAGATTCAGACCAGTCTGATTTGAGAATTCTTGTGTTTTTCTACTACATTTACATTCTCCCACTGGCATTTTTAACTCCACTTGCAAACACACACACACACACGTGTGCATGCACGTTCACACACACGAATTTTATTAGTACATGTTTGCAGTACATAATGATTACATTCATTGCAAGGAGGTGGTACATCTTAATTCCTTTTATGTTCTCTTTCCCTTCCTTCCCTACTAGTTGGCTTTTCCCCTAGCCTCCTTCCTCTTTCCCTCCACCTCTTTTTTTTTCTTTCTTATTATTGACTTTTATTTAACATTTAATTTATATTTTGGGTTTCTCATACAAGAGAAATTATGTGATATTTTATCTTATGTGTTGGATTTAGTTCACTTAATATTATGGTCACAAAGTACACCTATTTTCCTACAAATGACTCAAGTTTATTCTTTTATGGCAGTGTAGTACTCTATTATGTATACGTACCACATTTTCTTTATCCATTCATTTGTTGCCACTTCCAAGATGTAGCTATTATGAATCATGCTGCTATAAATATGGGTTTGCATCTGTCACTGTAACATGCTTAACTCAGGAAGACATCTAGGAGGGGAATAGCTGGGTCAAATGAAAGTTTTTGTGTTAGTTTTTTGAGGAATCCTCATACTGATTTCCACTGTAGTTGCAGTTTACATTCCCTCAAACAGTGAAGAATAGTTCTTCCACCAACCCCAGGCTCGCTACTATCTGTTATCTAATTTCTTGATTATAGCCATTCTTTCTAAAGTAAGATGGAATCCCAGTGTTGTTTTAATTTGCATTTCTCTAATGGCCAGAGATATTTAACATGCTTTCCAGTATTTATAGGCCATTTATGCTACTTCTTCTGAGAAATGTCTATTCATTTCAGTTGCATATTTTTGGATTGTCTTTAATTTTGGGGGGATCTAATTTTTATGAGTTCTTTATATATTCTAGGTATTAGTCCTCTGTCTGAGGAGTATCTGGCAAAAAGTTTTGGTTGTCTCTTCACTCTGCTGGTGGTCTTTCTGGCTGGGCAGAAGCTTTTTAATTTGATGTTATTCCATTTGTTGATTCTTCATGTTATACCGTGTGCAACTGGAATTCTGTTCAGAAAATCCCTGCCTATGCCTATACATTCAAGAGTTTACTATTTTATCTTCTAGCAGATTGTTTCTGTTTTAATATTTAGATCTTTGATCCATCTTGATTTAAGTTTAGTACATGGATCTAGATTCAGTCTTCTGCATGTGGAAAGTCAGTTTTCTTACACCATTTGTTAGACTATTTTTCCTACACCATAAATTTTTGGTTCCTTTGTCAAAGATCATGTAGCTGAATATGCTTGGAGTGGTTTCTTCATCATCTATTTCTGTGATGACAAACCTATGGCATGCGTGTCACAGTAAGCATGCAGAACTTTCTTTTATGATGACATCATGAGTCATATGAGTTGTTTTTTCTAAACTAAAACCTCAGTTTAATTGTAGTGTTGGCTGATTCCAATAAATAAGTGGATTTTGGGTTTCAGTTTGGCCACTCAGTGTCTAAAAGTTTCACCATCACTGCTCTATTCTTCTATTCTATTCTATTCTATTCTATTCTATTCTATTGATCCACATCTCTGTTTTTGGTTTTGGTTTTGTTTCTTGCCAATACCATGCTGTGTTTATCACTGTAGCTTTGTAGTATAATTTGAAGTCCAGAATTGTGACTCTTTCTGCCTTGCTTTTGTTGCATTACATTGTTTTTGCTATTCTAGGTCTCTTCTAGTTCCATATGAACTTTGGGATTATTTTCTCTAGTTCTGTGAGGAATGCTATTGGCATTTTGATTGGATTGAATTAAAGCTGTATATCAGTTTTGAGAATGGTCTTTTTGACTATATTGGTTCTGCCTATCCAAAACAATTGATATTATTCCATTTTTTTATATTTTCCTTGATTTCTTTTTTTAGAGTACTGTAGTTGGAGAGGTCTTACCCTTCCTTGGTTAGGTTAATTCCAATGCATTTTCTTTTTCTTGATGCTATTGTGAATATATTGTTTACTTAATTTATTTCTCAGTGAATTTATTATCAGTGTATAGGAATGTTATCAATTTTTGTGCATTGACTTTGTATCTTGATGTACTGCTTAATTTGTTTATTAATTCTAGGAGTCTTTTGGTGTAATTTTTGGGTCTTGTAAGTAGACTATTATGTTATATGTAAATAATGACAATTTGACTTCTTTTATTCCTATTAATATTCATTTTATTTCTTTCTCTTGCCTAATTTCTCTGGCTAATGTTTTGAGACCTATGTTGGATACTAGTGATGATAGTGGGCATCCCTGTCTTGTTCCTGATCTTAAAAGGAAAAGTTTTCTGTTTCTCCCAATTTAATATGATGTTGGCCATTAGTTTGTCATAATTGGCTTTTATCAGATTGAGATACAGTACTTCTATAGCTATTTTCTATAGGGTTTTTAAAAAGTCCTGAATGGATGTTGGATTTTGGCAAAGGCTTTTTCTACATCTATTGGAATGATCATGTGAGTTTTGCTACTAATAATCTGATTTTTCACAGTCTGTTATTATTTCAACTTTTTCATTTCTATTTGTTTTAATTTGGGTCTTTTCTTCCTTTTTTTTTTTTGGTAAGGCTGGCTAGAGGTTCATCTATTTTGTCTATTTTTTTAAAGAACTAGCTCTTCAATTGATTGATTCTTTGTATTTTTTTAGTCTCAATTTCATTAGTTTCTGCTCTGAGCATCATAATTTCTTCCCTTGTATTGGTTTTGGATTTGGATTTTTCTTGTTTGTCTAGGACTTGAGGTGCATGCTTAGGTTATTTATTTGTGCTCACTTTTTCTCTGATGTAGGCATTCACACCTATAAACTTCTTCTAGGACTGCTCTTACTGTGTTCCATAGGCTCTGGCATGTTATAGTGGCACTGTTATGTAGTTTCAGAAACTATTTTATTTTACCTTTGATATGTTTCTGTAAGCCATTGATTATATTTAAGAGTTATTGATTTTCTAGGCTTTTTCATTATTTGTGTTTTCTTTTGCCATTGAGGTCTATTTTCTTTGTCCCATGATCTGCCCCACTTTGATTATCTTGTATTTACTTAGGATGTGGCCTATTTTGGGGAAAATTCTATGTGCTGATGAGGAGAATGTATATTCTATTATTGGGTGAAATACTCCATAGTAGCTATTAAATCCATCTGTTCAAAAATTTGGTTCAACTCTGATAGTTCTTTGTTTGTATTTTGTCTATTCATCTATTTGTAGTAGTGGATTATTGAGATTTCCCCAAATAATAGTGTTGGTCTTTATCTGATCTTTTATGTCCAGTACTGTTTATTTTATGAAGTTGAGTACACCAGTGTTTGACTCATATATACTTACAATTCTTATTGCTTCCTGTTGAATTGTTCTCTTAACCAATGTGTAGTGATGTTCTTTGCCTCTTCGGATCAATTTTGGCTTGAAATATACTTTGTAATTAGCATAGCTACTCCTGCTTTTTTCTGAGTTCTTGTTGCATAGAACAGTGTTTTTCATCCTTTAATTTTTAATTTGTGAATTTCTTTTTTTGGCTTAAATGTGTTTCTTGTACACTGTGTATTTTTGGATTTTATTTCTTTATCCAGTCTGTCAACTTGTGTCTTTTGATCAGGGAATTGAGACCATTCATATTGGGAGTCATTCCTATCATTGCTTATTTTCCTGCTGCTGATTTACTCCCCTACTTCTTTCTGCTTAACTGCTCACTTTGCCTTATGTATTCAATCTATTAGGTATTTAGGTATTGTTGACTTCATTGTCTCTTTCTAGGGTATCCTTTAGATTTTTTTGTAGTGCTGGTTTGGATGTACATGAATTTCTTGAAGTGTGTTTGTCATGGAAATATCTTATTTTTCTATTTTTGAAAGAAAGTTTTATAGGATATGTAAGTCTGGGTTGGATGTTATTGTCCTATAGAGCCCGAAACACTTCCTTGCAAACCCTCCTGGCCTGTAACATTACTGTTAAGAAGTCTGCTGAGAAACAGGTATGGTGGCACACCCCCTTAATCCCACCACTCAGGAAACTGAGGCAGAACGATCTCCATGAGTTCAAGGCCAGTTTGGGCTACATAGTAAGTTCAAAGCTAGTCTGAACTACATAACAAGACCATGTCTCCAAAAAAAAGTCTGCTATAATTATAATAGATTTACCTTTATAAGTGATTCTTTGCTCTTCTCCAAGCAGCTTTTAGATCCTGCTTTAGATTCTGTCCCTGCCAGGGGTCTGGCCAAGATCCTTAAATGCCTTTAAGAGGGTATGGCAAATGATGAAATAAAAGAGAGACAAATTTAGTAATGCACAAAAGGGGGACTAGGAGGTCAGTGGCTCAGGATGGGCAAAGACAAAGACTTCTCCAGCTGGCCCAATTTTTATTGAGCACATACACACATTTAAAAGGGGCAGTGAGTGAATCCAGGAACTGCAGTGGCGATTTCTGTAGGCTAGTAAAAAGAACAAAGCATACTTGCAAGAATGAGACGAGGGTTAATAAGAAAACTGATTTTTCTCCAAGTGAAAATTTTACTACTGCTATTGCATTGCTTTAAATATCCTTGTCATCCTCAGCAGGTCTTATTTGGCCCTGTGAGTGCCATGGCATCATGAACCATTGAGGCTTCAGCTGTAGCTGACAGAAAGTGGGAGTTTCTGTGTCTCGCTCTGGCTCAGAGGGCAGGGCACGGATGGCCTTAGACAGATCTTAGCTTTAGTTTATAATTCGTGGTCCCCAACATGTCCCTGTGTTGGATTTCTGATACTCTGACTATATGATATGGAGAGGCTCTCTTTTGATTGTGATTATTTGAGGCTCAACATGCCTCACTTTTCTGCATGTTTAGTTCTTTCTCAATATTTGGAATTTTTTCTGCTATTATTTCTGTAGATAGGTTTTTTATGTCCTTTGTCCTGTCTTCTGATTTTTCACTTAACCCCATTAATCTTAGATTAGTCTTCCTTGCACCATCTGGCACCTGTTGAACCCACTTTTTAAAACATTTTCTTGTTGCTTGTAAGGTATCTTTGAATAATTACACTTTCAAAGTATCCCTGTCTTCTAATTATGATATTCTGTCCTCATATTGGTTACTTCTGCTGTCCCTGTTCTTTTTGTTTTTAGTTTAGCTTTTTTTTACTTTTTTTTATTTTAAAGGGGTAAAATGTAACACAACAAAAGAGAACAAAATAGGACATAAGAAAGCATGAATCTCAAAACTAGACAACCAGAGATCTTCACTATATATCACAATATATCATATTGTCTCTTGTTTTCTTCCAAATGGTTGTCCATATCTTTGTATATGGAAAGTTCATACAAAAAAAATAGTCTTTCACAAGATGTCCAGTTCAGTGGCTCCCACTTGCTAAGGGGGCGGGGGACACAGGACAGGGGACCAGATGACATGAGATGTTTGGTTCTCAGCCTTCGTGCCAGCAGGCTCACAGCCTCTCCCCAGAGAGGGAAGGAGTTCCTTTTCTCCCAGCACCCTGAGTCAACTGCATGGTGCAGGTCCCAAGGTGCTAGGGTCTCTCTCCTTCGGGTGGCCAAAAGTCTGCCACACTCACAGCCGCCCCCCAGAGAGGGGAGGAGCTCCTTGTTCTCCCAGTACCCCGAGTCACCACATGGTGCAGGTTCCGAGGCACCAGGGTCTCTCTCCTGCTGGCTGCCAAAAGTCTGCTACACTCACAACCGCCCCCGAGAGAGGGGAGGAACTCCTTGTTCTCCCAGTACCCCAAGTCACCACATGGTGCAGGTTCCGAGGCACCAGGGTCTCTCTCCTGCCGGCTGCCAAAAGTCTGCCATACTCACCTGCTATTTCTTTCTGATGAATTGACCATTACATTTCCAAAGTTCTGAAATGGCCAACAGACCACAGAAAGAATTCTCTTTAGGCTCCTGTTTGAAACTGGCAGCTATAGCAATCTGCTTGCCTTGCTTCAGGGCCACTGTCCCTGTTCTTAATATAATTTTTAACTTCCTGGATTTCTGTTTTGAACTTTTTAATGGACTCTAGTTCTTTGACAGACTAGGCATTCATGCTTTGTATCATTCTGTTTAGTTCAGATAACCTTTTATTAATGTCTTCTGTAAGCTCTCTGATTATTTTGTTACCTTAGTTATCTCATGAATTATATCTGTGAGCCCATCAAATCCCCACTTATTTGTTTTTTACCCATTTTTTTTTTTTTTGTACCAGGAGTCAAATTCAGGACCTCATGCTTGCCAGGCAGGCGCTTATGCTGCTGAGTTATATCCTGGGCCCAAGTGGTCTGTGTTTTAATCTCTTCTGTTATCCTTTTGAATAATTTGGTTGTGTGGCTTTTGCTTTCCTCTTCTTCAGTGCCCCATGGCTTTGGGAGAGTTGAGAGTTTTGACAGGTATTTTATTGCCTTGACTTTTCATTTTTCTATTGTTTTTTAATTTGCTTGTTTTGTTTTGTGTTTACGTATGCAGTTGCTTATAGTGGAAAGATTTTGTTGTTAGTATGGATCTTTAGTTAGTCTGCTTTCAGTGATGCAGTCGAGCATGGCTAACTATAGTCCTTTTCCTCTGTTTCAAGACTTGATCAACTGTGTTAATATGGGAGCAGGGAGTAGGATAAGCACCCTACTGCTTAGTTCTCCAGGAATAGACCACAATATTATTAATGTCACAAAGTTAATCCAGGTATTGCCATGCAAAGAAATCCTATTAATAGCAACAAAACTCTGTGAACTTGATAATACCAAGCAGAATAACAACAGTAATATTGTCCAGAACAAACTGGATGTTGACATACCATAAGAACCTTAAAAAGATAAACTTAAGCTTAGAAAAGATATCTAGAATTATAGTATAAACCCTAAAACAAACAAAATATTGACATAGAGCAAATATCTACCAAATGCGATAACTACTTCCACTAATGATAGAAAAATAATTCATCAGTAATAAAATAGAATTAACTAACTAAAGATTAACAAAGCTTAATGGTTGTACTATTAAATATATAGGTGTGAATAGGAGAATACAAAAGGAAAAATTTAAAAAATTAATCAGTGGAAGATGTGAAGAAGAAGAGAAAAATGAGATCAAGGGCCTTATTATGGAGTAGGATACTCATAGGATTAAATAATGGTAACAGGAAAGACAAAGAGACACAGAAGATAATAGAAAAATAAGAAAAAGCAAAATAACATACAGAACAAAAATTAAAAGGAAAAAAAGAAAAGAAAAGATGAGTCAAAAAATAGAAACATTTTTTCTCTGTATTTTTGAATGGGTTGTTTCTTTCTAGGACATGCAGTGTTGGAGTCCAGTGAGTTTTGCTTTTATCCACCTACTGTTATGGCCTGTGGATTTGTGAGGTGTACCTCCTAATCCAGAGACTGCTCTGTTTACCTCAGTTTTCTTTTTCGTCCAAATTGTAAAATGTCTTTGCTCACATTGGTAGATAAGGACCTATGTTGGATATGAGCATAGGGACACAAGCTCAAGCACTTAACGCTGGTGGGGACTTTCAGATCCAGATGTTTCCGAGTACAACTCAGCTGGGCCTGGCTTCTCACAGGGGACACAGCTCATGTCCTTCCAATCTTTTTTGTGTGTGTGTGTCTTTTTGAGACAAGGTCTCATTATGTAGTTAAGACTGGCCTTGAGCTCACTTTGTAGCTCAGGCTGGTCTCATAGTTGAGATGATCCTCCTGCCTCAGCCTCCCAAGTGCTGGGATTCTTCCCAATCTGACTTTAAGCTTTCCAGGGGATCTCTTTATAGTTCATTCTCTATCTGTGTTGGTATCCTATGGCTGTTTCTCACCTAGCCATTGTGGGAAAATAGCCCTGAGAGAAGTTTTCAGTTGTTCCGGATCTCAGATTTAAGGCAGTCCCTTATAGAAATGTTACCTAATTAATCACTGTCTGGTGATATAGCAGGTGCCAGCCTGTGAATCCTTCTTCTGTTGCTTGCTATATGGAAGGAGTCACTTTGGAGTAAAACCCCATGCTGCCTTGCAGTTCACAAAGGCCATGGGCTCTGCTGCCATTTCTCCCAGGATCTCCCAGCCCTGGGCACTTACCTTGCTTCTAGGCAGCCTGGTTCTTCTCCCTGTGAATCTCAAGAATTAGGGAGAGTCCAAATTGATTCCTTCTTTCCTCTGGGTTGTGGACAACTTCTCTGTAGCTTCTAATTTTTCTGTCAGTGATCTGTCTGTGTCTGTCTGTCTGTCTGTCTGTCTCTGTCTCTGTCTTTGTCTCTGTCTCTCTTCCAGTTTTGGATTCTGAAATCAGAAAGGATGAATTTTGTTACCAATCATCTCTCTGACATTTTCCTTCTCAGTTTGTTACAGTTTTAATTTGCATTTCCCTAATGAATAATGATGTTGAATATATTTTTGTATGCTTTTTGACCATCCATAGGTTTGTTTTGATGAAATATTTATTGAAATGTCCTTTGTATTTTTATCAATAAATTTGTCTTCTTATTGATTTATTAGAATCTTTATATATTTCAGAAACAAGTCCTTTGGGTGGGAATTTAGCTCAGTGGCATAAGCGCCTGCTTAGCAAGTGCAAGGTCATGAGTTCAATTCCTGATACAAAAAAAAAAAAAAAAGAAAAAGAAACAAGTCCTTTATCAGATACATTATTTGCAAATATTTTCTCCCAGTCTTTTCATTTGCTCAGCTATCTTCTAAAAACCAAAAGGCTTTAATTTTGATGATGCTGAAATTATCATTTTTATTTTAAAGATCATGTTTCTTATGTCCCATCTCAGAAATCTTTTTCTAGTTTGTTCTCAAAAGCCCTCTCCTGTTTTCTACTAACAGAAAATGCCTGCCCCATGGCCAGCCAGTATACTTCATTTTCTTAGTTGCCCAGGTAATTCCTGCTCCAGTCCCCACTGTTTCTGGTCTCTTAGAAATGGCTGATCAGTGGCCCTGAAGCAAGGCCAGCAGATTGCTGTAGCTGCTGGTTTCAAACAAGAGCCTAAAGAGAATTCTTTCTGTGGTCTGTTGGCTATTTCAGAGCTTTGGAAATGGAATGGTCAACTCATCAGAAAGAAATAGAAGATGAGTGTGGCAGACTTTAGGGGGCTTGCAGGGGAGAGACCCTGGTGCCTCGGGACCTGCACCGTGTGGTTGACTCGGGGTGCCAGGAGAACAAGGAGCACCTTCCCTCTCTGGGGGCGGCTGTGAGTGTGGCCGACTTTCAGCGGCCCGAAGGAGAGAGACTCTGGTGCATCGGGACCTGCACGGTGCAGTTGACTCGGGGGCCCAGGAGAACAAGGAGCTCCTCCCCTCTCTTGGGGGCAGTTGTGAGAGTAGCAGACTTTTGGCAGCCAGCAAGAGAGAGACCCTGTTGCCTCGGAACCTGCACCATGTGGTTGTCTCTGAGTGCCGGGAGAACAAGGATCTCCTCCCCTCTCTGGGGGTGGCTGTGATCCTGCTGGCATGTGGGCTGAGAATCAGACATCTCACGTTGTCCTGTCCTTCACCTTGTGTCTCCCCTCCCCCTCCCCTCTGCTTAGCAAGTGGGAGCCAGTGAACTACACATCTTGTGAAAAGATTGGCTATGTTATTTAGTATGAGCTCCCCATATGCAAAGATAAGGACAACCATTTGGAAGAAAACAAGAGACAATATGACAGATAGTGAAGATCTCTGGTTGTCTAGCTTTGAAATTTATGCCTTCTTATGTCCCATTCTATTCTGTTTTGTTGTGTTTAATTTTACCCCCTGTCTTAGTTACTTTTCACTAGTCGCTGAGACAAAATACCTGATGCCCAAAGTTGGGAAAGGAAAGGTTTATTTCTTACAGTTTTTGGAGGTTTCAGTCCATACTCAGTTGGCACCAAGGCAGGGTGGCATGGCAGGGCCGCAGTTCATGGTGGCTGCAAACAGCAAGCGGGAACCGGCAAGAGAGACACACCTTCTTCCTGCCATTACATCACATTCTGGTTCCACTCCTAGGGTATAACACTGACACCACCAATCCAAGCATTAGACAATGAACCAACGGCAAATGCACAATGCAAATACATGAGGCCTGGGGGCCACCGACATAAACCATGGCACCCCCTTTAAAATACAATTAAAAAAAAAGAAATGGCTGATCACTATGATGCATGTTGTACAAACCAACCCCTAATTGACAAGCCATTCTGCCTCTGCATTTCCTGCTTTCTTATTCAGTATAAGCCCTAGACAACTTTGATTGAGGTCTGATATTTTGGGAGCGATCCCAGCCAGTACCCACTGACATAAATAAATCTGCTTCCAAACCCTGAGTGTTGTTTCTGTATTTCTGCTTTCCCTTACATTTGGTGCATTGGCTCAGAAGACAAACAATGCTGACTCTTTGGTCACCAGTCATGGCCCTCGCAGCTGGTGAAATGGCCTCTCCAGATCCCAACAGGAAAGCACATCCTCAAGATTTCTTGAGTCTCCTCAGAGGACTGGAGGAGGATTCCTGACTCCCTACTCAAGTGGCTCACATCAGACCCCAAAGGGAGGAGGACACAGTCTGTCTGTCTATGTGTCTACCTGTCTGCCTGATTCCAATAAGCGTACTTCAGTTAGTCTGTCAGTCCTGCTCAGTTCAAGGAGAAGACCTTGATCACTTCTTGTTAGTTAAGCCAACCTTCACAGGAAGAGAGGTTGGAATATTTAACCTCTGAGTGTCTGCTAAATCATTGTGTGAGTGAATGGAAAGGACAGCATAAGCAATAGGTTGCTTCATCTATGCACTGACACTGGGAAGCACTGGTCACTGTGGCTGACTGGGCCTTCACGGTAGTTCCATGGTGAGCAACATATGGCCTAATGGAGACCTCATATCCTCCTTAGCTAAGTTGCACCTAAATTACCACAAAGGGCACAGCCAGGCTGGCATCTGAATGGTCTCTCTCTGAGGGACACTCATCTTTTGTCTGTTGTGCCATCATTCAAGGGTACACAACATACACTGTAGAGAGATGAAATGGGAACTAATTGGTTAAACCCCACAGCCCCTAACTGCAGGAAAAAGGGTTTTTATGGAGTTAAAAATGAAACCAAACTACTCCCTACATCTCAAATTAAAAAAAATAAATAAAAGAGGCCCATTCTTCCTGATAATTCTACATTGGCACCCTTGTTGGCTGCTGCAGTTACTGCCAACACGTATGGCTTCACTGCCCACTCCTGACCTGTCTACTTCCATCCAGTTAAACTAGTTCCAGCTAGCCATTGCCTACATTCAACCACAGAGGCTCTACTTCCAGAACCTTCTGCTTACTTGCCTATCCTTGTCAGATGACATTATCTAATGCCCATCTTGGATGATTGTCAGCAATTCCTTCTAGTTTTCATAGTTTGACTAAGGAAAATTGGACTATCAGCTCAGATAAATGAGTTGCACCCTGTCACATCTCAAATAGGTAGGGCAGACAGAGCTCTATCAAATTGGGGTCCCTAGATACCACAGTAATTGCAAAAGTTGGGGGCAAATCTATGACTTCCTTATAGACAGTGGAACAGCATCCTGCAACTGGGAAAATCCTGAGATAAAAGCCCAGCTCATTTGGGCTTAATTGCCATAACAGGTTAAAAATTCTTCTGCCTTGGCTCTGCACCTGTGTACCTATCTGCCAACATGAGATGACTGTCAGCTACTCCTTGTGACTCCATTCAATAACCACCACATTTTAGGTGGCTCAAGCCTGGTTAGAGTCAAAAGTCCCCACCACTGTGGTTAATCCTGATGCTTGGGTAAATACATTCCTCCCCCAACCACATCCAAACTGGAACTGTAATGTAACAGAGAGCCACAAAGCCTTGTATCACTATTGCACTACTGTCCTGGTAGACCTCAAAGAAGGCAAGAAGCTAATAAACATGTATAAAATAATTGAAGTTACTCACTGGGGCCCCATGAAAAGTAATTCTGCCAAAACAGATCCTGTGAGATTGATGTACATTTTATCAAACATGAATTCCTGCTTGAGTACCCTACACCTCTCCTGGAATGTAACCACCCTTCCTTATACTTGAGTCCACTTCCTGGACTTGATATTGACTCTGACTGTACCCTGGGAGGAAGACTAGTGCCTACATCAGCTTGAAATGCCTGGTAATCACAACCATGAAATTTTGAAAGACTCATTTCCAGAAGTATGGACAAAGGACTCATCTCTGGGGCCTGCTATCAATCATACCCCTTTAGTGATCAATCTCTGTCCCAAGGCAACTCCAACCTGCATCAAAGAGTACACCTCTCCTGCCTGTAAAACCAGTTCAAGATCTCCAAGTTGCCAGTGCCACTGTGATTGCCCTCCACAAACATCGCCTCAGCCTTCTGCCACCCATAACCTACTGGTACACATGCCTGGACCTGAACAAATGCCTTCTTCTGCCTTCCATTGACTCCTATCAACCAGCCTGTCTTTGTATCTAACCTAAACTCAACTTTCCAGAGGTCAAGAACTTGTTCCCTGTTCAAAAAGCAATTCTTATTAATGACACTTCAAAACTGCCTACTAAAAAGTCACAAACGCTCTACTGCAATATTTGGCAGAAACTAGTTACAAGAAAGAAAATCCATAAATTTCATAGAGCTATTGGATCCTATAAAATGTGGATCCTTGAGTTCACAGAAGCAGTAATGCTTACTCAGACTGTCAACTCCTGGGAAGGCCCAGTGGCCTACTTGCACAAATACTTTGGATTTGGCCACTAAGGGCTGCCTCACCTGACTGTGACTAAGACCTAACTGTCCAAGTGCCACATGTTGCAGGTGAACGAACTGTTCTAAAGTATGGTCCCCCTGACAGATGCTGAGTATGCCCAGTTTGTGAATGGAAGTAGCTCTGTTAAGAATGAAGTTCAACATCTAGATATGCTGTGGTCACCTTGGACAAAACAATTTTGGCCAAAACTCCTGCAGGAATGCTTTGCATAACAAACTGCTGTTTGGAAATATGCCACCACTGATGCAAAATAATCCACTCCAGAAGCCCAAGCTCCATCCGGGTATCCAACTGATTAAAACATCAAGCTCAGACAGAAAAATTTACCTGTATTCCTGGAAAATCAGAGACAGACCTTCCCCCATTATTAGTTCTGCAAGCTCAAGCCACAGAACTGGCACCCATATCCCTGCAGTCAGATGGGCTTCAGCATGTATGTCAGTGACCCCAACTTTCCACAGATATCTGTTGGTGCTTATATGACTCTACTCAGGCTGGCCCAAAGTATTCTCTGAGTTTAGAGAGAAACAAAAGTTTGTAGGGTTCTGCTGTAAAAAATCATCCTTAGATATGACCTACCCTTGATCATTGGCAATGACAACAGGCCATTTGTAGACATCAAAATTGTAGATTTCTACATTTCTACATTTGTAGAAATCAAAATTACATACAGCATACAGGCCACAAAGCTCTTTAAAAAGTTTTAAAAAAAACCCTATCTTGTAACACACACACATATAACCCAGGTACATATTAACCACTTCTACAAGTTTCAGAAATTTAGCCTGAGATTCACTGAAAATTTTACCTGGTCTAGACAGCTCATTCTGAAGAGATGATACACTTAGAGTTCTGCTCTGGTCACTCCAGATGCTGACAGGTCCACACACAAAGCCTGAGGACATCATTCACAAGGTTTATCCATACCTATTTCCCTTGATCTTTGTGTCCTTCAGGCTGCTTACCCCGTCCTCGATGTCCTGGCCTACACTAGCTGTGGTTTCTGACTTAAACTCTATGGATGGTTGCCCCAAAAGAATAGAACAATCAAACACTTGACCCAGATTTGATGTGACAGAACAGACAGGCCTAAATTATGTGTTTCCCTAAAAACAATTTTAAAACTCTGTAATGTAAAAAACTCTGTAATAAGACAATCTTGGGGAATTTGGCTAGGGCCCATCCTAGAATCATTGACAAACTTAATGTTACTTCTTCTAGTTGGGCCTTGTCTCAAAAGAGCACATATGCCCCACAAAGATTTGCTGGGGAAACTAAAAGAGGAGGGAAATGTAACAGAAAACACCCCCCTCCCTCCCAGCTAGTATACTTCAGTCTCTTAATTGCCCAGGTAATAATTCCTATTGCAGTTCCAATTATTTCTGTCTCCTAGAAATGGCTGGTCACAGTGATGCATAGTTGGTCCCTATGATACACATTGTATAATCCAATCTCCAATTGAACAGTTATTCTGTCTCTGTACTTCCTACTTGCTTTCCCATTTAAGCCCTAGACCACCAGAGATCAGGGTCTGATATTTGGGCAATGATCCCAATTGGTGTCTGTCAGTGTAAATAAATCTGTCTCCAAATCCTGAGTGTCATTTCAGTGTTTCTGCTTGCCATTGCAACAGAATAATTTATCGAAAAAACCGCTGAATTGTCTTGGTACTTTTGTAAAAAGTCAGTTTACCATAGTAAATCTAAGGGTTTATTTCTATTGTGTATTGCTTTAATAATCTATACACCAATTATTTAGTCAATACTACACTGTCCTGAATAATGTAACTTTATTTAAAATTCTCCAACTCTCTTCTTTTTTGGAGTTTCTTAAATTTTTCTGTATCTTTTGCACTTTCATATAAATTTTAGGATCGTCTTGCCAAAAAAAAAAATTGCCTCCTAGGATTTTAATATGGAGTGAGTTGAAACTCTAGATCAATTTGTGGGTAATTATTATCTTAACAATATTGAATCTGCTAACCATGAACATGGCATGTCATTCCATTTGTTTAGATTTTCTTTCATTTCTCTCAGTAATGCTTTGAAGTTTTCAGTGTATAAGCCTTGTACTTTGTTAAAATTATTCTTAAGTATTTCATTATTTTTTCTGTTACTATAAATGGAATTGTTTCATGTTAGTTTCCCCATTGTTTGATAATAGTATGTCTGACAGATTATTAACTTGCTTATTGGTTTTAGTAGATTTTTTTTTTTTTTGGTACCTGGGATCAAACTGACAACCACGTACTTGCAAGGCAGACACTTACGCTGCTGAGCTAAATCCCCAGCCCTGTTTTAGTAGATTTTTATAGATTCTGTAGGCTTTTCTACATACAAGATCATATTACCTGTAAAATAGAGGAGGTTTACTTCTTCCTCTCCAATGTATATGTCTTTAATGTCTTTTTCTTGCCCTATTACACTGGTTAGGCCTTCCTGTGTGAAGCTAAATACAAGCGGCAAAAAAGAACAAGTATTTTTGTTTCTTTTGTTCTGCTTTTGTGAGAAACCCGGATACTCTTTTTAAAGGAAATCTTGATATCACTTCAAGAATAGGAAAAGGTAAAGCCTTTTTTCTTGAGGTCTCTTCAGCATCTCCTCCACTTTCTTGTCTCAAAGATGTATGAAACATTTATTTCTCATGAAAGATGAACAACACCCATATTTCTTTCTCAAAAATCTTTCTGAAGTAGCCTCATCCTCTCAGCCCCAGAGTTTTGGTATCTAGAGGAACAGCACCTGCTTTTCCTGGCCCTCATCCATGGGGTTTCTGTGTGGGGGAATTGAAAATAAAGTGCTTAGAACTCAGATGAAAGTTCTATCTGTACTCTCAAAGAGCTAGGATGAATCTCAGAAGATCCTGACAGTTAACACCCTCCTGACTGCTGAGGGGTGCTTGGTGAGCTCCTCTCTGCACTCCAGCTGTCTGTGCTTTCTTGTCTCCTGTGTTCTACACACACATGCTAAACTTCAGCCATGTTTATCTCTTTAAAGCCCCCAAAACCACCATGCACATCTCAGGGCCTTTGGTTATGCTATGCCTTCCACTTTCCTCTGCTTGTTTATATCATGTCTGTCTTTAGGACCCGTCCCCAGTCTCCATCACTCCTTTCCTCCCTCTCCATGGCAGTCTTGGGGACTTAGACAATCCCATCTGTGACCCTGGGACCTGCAAATGTCTCTTGCCTCATGCTCTTTTGGTCTGAAGAGTGCACGTCTGGCTAGCAGCTTTGCCAGCATTTCCATCACATGCCCAGGGCTGTGAATTACAAAATTCACTTTTCTCAAGTCAGTTCAAGCCAGTCTGGCACACGTCCCTTATTCTCCTTTGTCAACTAGGCAAAGACTCAGTTGTTCACCCAGCTTTGTGTCTTACAGTGAAGCAGCCCTTTCCTTGACCTTCCTTTCTTCTTTAGATGCCCTGATTATGCCTTTTTATTGACCCTGCTCTGAAATGCACTGAAAATCTGCTTTGCCCACAGATACCAGGTAATTGGCCACTCTACATTTTCACCTTTCTTTTCTGCCTGGGTGGGGCCACTCTGGGATGGGTAAGAAAAAAGGAATAGGTCAGAACAGTTTGCAGCAGGAAAGCTCATTCGTTGCATGCTATTTTGCTGCTGGATAAAAATAACCAAAATAACACCCATGGGGAAGTTTCCAAAGACCCAGGCACGATGTGCTGCCTGTGTGGGCTCCTATAGGAGGGCAGTGTGTGCTTACTGTGGGAGCTGATAGAGGAGGGTGCCCTGTGGGTCCTAAAAAATAGAGATATTTCTCCCCACATTTAAAAACCAGTCTTTTCAGGGGAGACCCCTTGTGCTTTCCTACCTATGTAGCTTCATCCTTCAGTGCCTAAACGCCACCCACTTCCACTAATCCTCTTAGAGTATCTCCTGCAAAACACAGCGTGAAAGTCCAACCAGTCTCATTTTTGCCTAGAAGCTTCTCTTTTCTAACTCCATCCAGTTCAGTTCCCCATGTTTTTTCAGCCCCTGGTTTTCTGCTAATTTCTTCTGCATCTGTGTAGTCCTGATGTTGAAATTATCAGAAACCTTATCCCTTAATTTCAAATCCCCTACAGTCAGCAAGTACATTTTTCCTCACTCCACTCATTGCCTAGTTAAGTCCTTGGCCCACAGAACACTGTCCAACTCTCACAGAACCTCACACATGCTGTAAACTCCAGAGAGTTTGAAGGAAAAGCTCAAGAGTGGCTCCTTGGTTTTGGAAGACCTAGTAGCCTCCCAGTGCTAACTCAGAGCTTCCTGGTCCCTGGTTGCTTTTTCCTGTATGACCTAAGATGCGTTCATTGGAGTTAACAGGTTGATTCTGTACTTCTTCAGCAAAAAAACAAAAACAAAAACAAAAACAAAAAAATGAAAAAAAAAGGTTTGGTGGAAAAAACAGGTGGAATTTACTGGAGTAGAACTATTATTTTAGAGCAGATCTTCTGAAGCCTTGAGGCAAACCATGTAAATGATACTCTCACCAATGTAAGTCTTCCCAGTGCCAGAGTCTGTAATTGCACAAACAAACAAACAAATATCATGCATCAGGGTATAGCTCAGTGCCACAGCATACACCCAGCATGCCTGAGGCCCTGGGTTCCATCTCTAGCACCTCCCTTCCTCAATACACCTCTCAGCTACTGCTGATGTACAAGTTACGTTTGAAAATCAGTGATAGATCCTTGCTACCAACAGTGTGGTCCTCAGGCAAACGGCATCAGCCTCACTTGGGAGTTTTTAAGAAATACAGAATTCCAAGCCCCACCTGGATCTGAATCAGAGTGCACATTTTAACAAGGTTCTCAACAATTGATACATGTACTAAAATTCACCCCTTCTTTATGAGTGATTGCACTGGGATATGAGCTAAATTTGGGCAACCTAAACTAATGGTTACCTTTCACATCATAGAGATGGTAGGTAGAGGCCAGGGAAGAGTAGAGAGGAACTTTGAGTAGCCACAGCTCCTGGGTCCTCTCTCCTCCAAACCTGGCCATAGTTTGGGGATATAATCCCAAGAGCCTATCTTCTATCCTTAGCTTTCTAGATCAGCAACTATCTAATAATTGAATTGTCTGTTCTGCTTGTTAGCTGTATTTGTTATTATAATTATTAATGGCTGCCGAAAGTAGAACAGTATGCGTCTGGAGGAGCAGAGAAATATTACTGAGCCTAAGGAGCAGATCTGAGGGGGGAGATTCCTGTACCTGTCACTGCCTTGTGCCTTGAATCCCTGCTCATCCACACAGCCACTACTTCCTACAAAGGCAGTTATGATGAATGTTCTTGTCTTGTTTCTGCTTTTTCTAGTTCTTGACATTTTGGCTTTTATCTTGTTCCAGATTTTTAGTTTGCTTACTAGCCTCCAATCTGACTCTTGCATCTGACCTTCAAACCTCCAAC
Organism: Dolichotis patagonum; assembly: GCA_004027295.1. Lineage (NCBI taxonomy): Eukaryota > Metazoa > Chordata > Mammalia > Rodentia > Caviidae > Dolichotis > Dolichotis patagonum. Next base: position 74,720 of record PVJX010005043.1, read on the forward strand.
AGATAATTCTTTTAACACCTTCAATATGTTGGTATGCACTGGGGAGTCAAAGGATGCACAACATTGCATAATGTTCATCACTTACTTGGCCCTCACTGTATGTCAGGGACCATGCTAAATGTACCCCTTAGGTAAGCGCACTTTTCATAATCATAACTGTAAAGATTTTGGCACTTTATAGATAAGCCGAGTTTTGTCACTTTATAGAATAAACCGAGGCTTAGATAATTTTTTTTTACTTTTTTATGTAAAAAATGTAAAACAAAATTTCGTAACAAAATAATAGGAAAATAACAATTCTTAATACATGTTGTTATCTTTAAAGTAGTTTTCAGAGCACAAGATGTGGGAATAAAAATTTCTCCAATTGATATTAACACAGACATGCCTTTTTAATGAACTGAGAGATACTAATAGTATGACTGGCTTGTATTGATTTATTTCACTTTCTTTTCTCCTTTGCCTATCCAGGTTGTTCTTTCCTTTTCAGCACTTTCTTTCCATTTTATTTTCACAGTATCTGTTGTGCATTTTGAATCTTGTTTACTTTTTCCATTTTTTCTTTTATACTAGCGAGACAATACAATGTTTACACATGTGAGTCTTATTTAATTCTCTTACAAGTATGGTCTCAAGTTGCACCCATTTACCTATATTTCTTTATGGCTGAATAGTACTCTATTGTATAAAAATACCACATCTTTTTTATCTATTCCTTGGTTGATGGGCACTTGCATTGTTTCCAAGATTTAGCTATTACAAATTGTGCTGCTATAAACATGGGTGAACAGATATTGCTGAGGTATGATGTTTTTAATTCTTCTGGGAAGATAACCAAGAGGGAACATCTGAGTGAAATGGGACCTCTACTCCTAGTTTTTTGAGAAATCTCCACACTGACTTCCACAGTGGGTGAACCAGTCTACATTCCCATGAACAGTGGAGGATTCCTTTTTCCTCACAGCCCTACCAGCATGTGTTACTGGTTGATTTCTTGATGATAGCTATTCTTTCTGGGGTGAGATGGAATCTCAGTGTTGTTTTAATTTATATTCCTTGAATGATTAATGATGTTGAACATTTTTTCATGTGTTTATTTGTCACTTGTGTTTCTTTATCTGAGAAGTGTGTATTCATCTCGGATGCCCATTTTTGGAGTCTGATTTTTTTTTTAAATTCTCCATATAGTCAATATAGAAGTCCTTTGTTTGAGGGACAATTGGCTAAAATTTTTTCCTACTCTGTGGGTTGTCTTTTCACTCCTTGGTGATTGCTTTTGCTGGGCAAAACTTTTTAATAAGACAAGATCCCCATTGTTGATTCTTTGAAGTATTTTTTATGCAGTCTGGGTTTTGTGCCCATATGTCTTCAAGATTTCTATCTATTTTCTTTTTCAGCAGATTAAGTGCTTCTATTTTAATATTTAGATCTTTGATCCATTTTTACTTTAATTTAGTGCATGATGATAGACATGAGTATAGTTTTAGTCTGTGGCATATAGATAGCCAGTTTTTCTAGCACCATTTATTAAAGAGACTATCTTTCTTAAGTGAACATGTCTGGCCCCTTTGTTAAAGATAAGATGGCTGAGTATGTTTATAGTTGATTCTGCATCTTCTAATATGTTCCACTTGTCCTCAGGTCTGGTTTTGATTTTTGTTTGTTTGTTTCTTAGTTTTTGTTTTGTTTTTTGCCAGTACCATACTGATTTTATCACAGTGACGTTCAAATAATTAAATTACTTCCTCAGAGCCATAACTAATTTAGGATTTAGAACTAAGTATGATCACCTGAAAAGTCTTTAAGGTGCTTGAAGGTGCTTCCAGCTCAGAACTGCATGATTTTGCAATGCGTAGCCATTACTTCTTATATATGAAAGTCTTTTTTCTCTTTAAGAAATCTCCATCTTAATCTCTCTATAAACAACTATCTTCTTCAGTGCTGTGCCCAGACATTGTTCTTGCCAAGGCCCAGGACAGTGCCTCAACTATCACACATTCGACATCTGTGGAAGGAAGGAAGAATGTTGTTTTGAACCATATCCTGGGTTCCACCCTTTAGCCACACAGCCTTCTCAAGCCTGAGGCAAAGTAATTAACCTCAGTTTCCTGACCTGCCTATAAAAATTACTAATACTTCTCCACCAGTATATGTTGTGAAGAATTAAATGTGACGAGTTAAATAAAGCATCTGGCAAAGTGCCTGGCATGTGGTAAACACTCAGTGCATTTTAGTTATTGTAACTGTTACTAAAAGTATGATTGTGTAAGTCCCTCAGTTTCCCTGAGAAGTCCCCAGTTTTTGTGACTAGCAAGTCTCGTCCTTGTAAGGGCCAATTCCATGCAGTTTTAGCTTGTCTATTTTTTCTGGACCACATCCTTTTAGTTTTCACACTCATTTCAGACATAGTGTTCAAACTGAGATTTTAGTTGTTTATCTGAAGTCAATATATTAAATCCCAGAACAAACATGTTATATGCTCTTACGATTTCTAGATAATTCAGATCTGAAATACTTATCCCTGAGGGTGCAGTGATATTAGGTTAAGTAGAGGAGGCCAAAGTCCAAGAATTCATATCCCTTTAGAAAGACAAAACATGCTTCCTTTAGCTTCTGTAGCAAAAAAAAAAAAAAATGTATTTAGAGTATCAAGTGACCTGAGACATACTGCAATAAAGGGATTTATTGTATATAAATTCCATTAGGAAGGAAATCCCGGGAAATATACTTGCTCTTGTGTAACATTTGAGAAGTTTTAATTTTAAGAGTCAAAATATTGATTCAGTGATACTGGTTTTTCTCTGATGCAGAATGATAAACACAGTCCCTCATAATTTCTACTATGGAGCCATCCCGAACTTGGCCATTTAGTATATCTGCAAATCGGTTCCAAAACAAAACAAAACATTACTTTTTCTCTCCTATAAAGTTCCTATTTATTTAGTCATTCAATAAAAATTTATGGAGTTATTATTGTTAGCCACTGTTCAAGGTGCTAGAGGTAGTAATGAACAGTGTTCTTCCCTTGTTTCAGTGAAAGGAGATGGCCAATAATAAAACAAACAAAATTCATAAATAAAGAAAATATCAGATAATGAGAAGTATACAGAGAATTGGAATATGGGAATCCAATAGAGAGTAACAAGCTGACTGTGTCATATAGAACTGTGAGCTAAGTGTTCCCCAGAGAAGCAATTTTTTAATCAGAGACATATTTAACATCTGAGCAGAAAAGCCTTCCTAAAAGTGAAAAATACAAATTTCAAAGACCTAATATTGAAGGAAATTCACATTCTCTCCCTGCTTTCCTTTATTTGTGACCTTTGTTAAATTGTGAATTTCAGAGAGACAAAAACTGGGTGATCCACTTTTGAGATGGCAAAATGATATTTCCAACTAACACATTACCTCCTTCAGTCTTGTTAAAACTTTCGTGTGTGTGTGTGTGTGTGTGTGTGTCGGGGATCAAACTCATGACCTCATGGTTGCCAGGCAGGCGCTCAAGCCACTGAGCTAAATCCCCAGTCCCCTGTTCAAACTTTCTAAAGTGTGAGCTAGAATTTTTCTAGAAACCTCTACAATTTTTCCTTGGTGAAAGTACCTGCTACATGCACTTGTTCAAGCAAAGGAAGCTGGGTTCAAGGGTAAGCTGGGTAGGTTCCCCACCCCTGCCCCTTTCCTGGAATGAAGTTTGTGCATCCAATTTTATTTTTAGAAACTAGTTCTTGCATCTTACATTAAATTAAGTATAATTCCTTTTTGTGACATTTGGGGAGGGTTTTCTTCACTTTTATTTTTATTAATACCTGTTTTTAGTACATACATAATGATCACATTCCTTGCGAGAGTTGTTACATATATGTAGCACATATTAATTCTTTATCCACTTCCCCTCTTCTCTCTCCCCCTAAACTATAAAGTTTTTGTTTTGTTTTTTCCTAGTTAGAACATCTGACTCAGTCAGTATAATTTTTTCTTTTCCTTCTGTATTAATCTTGGTTTAGAGAGTGTATAATAGAGGAACTAATGCTACATTATAATAAATAAGCCCCAGATCACATTCCTCCTGTGGCTCTTCTTCAAGTAGTGACTCAGGGATTCATATTCCTATTATCTTACATTACTACCCTCTAGATTCAGAGGTCACCACAGAAAGACATGGGTAATTGTACAATGAATTTATATTCTGTTGACTAGAATCCAATCACATGGCCCCAAACAACTAAGAACTTCAAAGGTTATCTGGGAAATGTGTACCTACGTGTTTGCAAGGAGATGAATGACAAAATCTGGTGAAAACAAAGATGTGTCTCTCCTACAAGGTAGCACCCCACCTTGCTCTAAAATTAATCTTTTCTTTAGACTGGTTTAAGGTCTCTTCTTTTGGTATAGCACAATCTAAATTGTAGCAGACACTGTAAATGCAGGTGGCACAGAAGATGGGGTGTAAGGAAAGATGGTTGGATTGTAATCTAAGAGTTTATAGAAAGTAAGAGAGTAAATTAGAGTGAATATGTTTTGAATTTATTAGCTAGTAAATAAAATTGTGTGTTAATTAATGGTATGCCCAAGAATTATAGGAAGAAATCAAAACTATACTGTTAAAAAATAGACTAGATTGGAGGTCCCTACGAAAATCCTTTTATCATTTTAACACACAGCCTTACTAGCCAAAGTGGCTCCAACACTTCTCCCCTCTGAGTCACTCTGGCAATCATTCTACAGTTATTTCAAAGATTGGGAAATTATTCTTAAGGCAACGTGGCCTGTCAGTAGCATTGACTTTGGCTCCCCTCATCTTCATTCTCAGTGTTGCTATAGTCTGTTTGTAAGCCCCTGAAGTTGGCTGCCTTTGAAATAAAATGGGAAAACCTGAGTTTGTGGGCCAGTTTGGTCCCCAGCCCAGTTCCCCCACCAAAAAGAGTGAACAATCCTTCATTTGTGGCACACTGAGACTTCAGTGACCTTCCGGGCCAGCCAGGATGCCAGAGGGAGCACACATTCTCTGAAATGACAGTAGAGGAAGAACCAACCCATTGCCCAAGGACTAATGAATGGGCCCCTCTTTTCCCCTGGGACAACCTCAGCAGAGCCCATGCAAGGCTTAACTCTTTCTTCCCCAGAGATTTACATACAAAGACTGATCTATCTTGTCTCTTAGCTAAAAATGAATCATACTGGAAATACATAATAATTAGTCCAATGCTAGCAACAGTTATTTATGTGAGTGATTATTTGATTAATGTATTTCTTTACCTCTGTATCAGAGGGCAAGAACTATGTTGACTTTGTTTATCATTTTATCCCATGCTACTAACATAGTGCATGGCAAAGAGATGATACCAGGGAAGTACTTATTAAATGTAGAGCAACTGTGGGGGAACCTTGTCTCAAAGATTATTTCCTTTATTCATTATAAATGTAAAATCTATTTGGAGGGGTTTCTGCTTCTCATTTCTGACTCAGTGAATCTCAGAACCATCAAAATAGAGACTTGGAATCAACTCTGTCATTAACTTTCATCTTTGGGCTGGTGGTAAAACCCCTTGTTTTCAAATTTCTTCTGTATACACTTCCTGGGTGTGACAGGTGGAACTGCTCCACAAACCCACAGGCAAATACGTTTACATTTAGTTTTCTTCACACAGCGTAAGTGGCTTAACTTCCTATGGTTTATCAGATAGTGTGATTAGCAGAAAGTCCAACATCGGGGCATTGTTCAAGGAAAACAAAAAATTTCTCTAGGCAGTGAACATGTTAGGAGATATGCGGTAGAATGAACTGCTGAAATTTAGCACTGCTTTTCTCTTTCCATGACTTATCCCCAATCCAGAGGCTTACATGATCCACAAAGAATGACTAACCTGACTTTCACGCTCCAGGAACTTGCTGATTGTTGCCACGTGGCTATGTGAGGTACCCAACTGAGTTTCCAGATGAAATTGGTCCAAGCCTCTGCATAGACTGATGACGATCTATCATTTTGTGTCCTGCTGTATCAAAATACCTGAGCTTGGGTAATTTAGAACAGAAACATTCCTCACAGCTCTGTAGGCTGACAGTCTGAGATCAAGAGACTGGAAGTTCAGTGTACGGTGAGGACTCATTTCTTCCTCCTGCTGTGCAGTGCAGAGGAAAGGAATGTTGTGTTCTCATATAGAGAAGAGCAAAATGGGCCTAATTTGGTTTCCTCTAACCCTCTCACAAGTCGTTAATCCATTCATAAGAACTGAGCCCTCCTCACTTTCTACCTCTTAACACCATCCTGTGGAAAGGACACACTGAATTTTAGCAAGGCCTTTGGGAAGAAATGATCCTCAATCTCCCTGAGTGCCACAGGACAGGTCACCCTCCTGGACTCTGACACATTTTGCAATAAAGAAGAAGAGCAATAGGGGGAAATGGAGAAGGAGAAGAAAAAAAAAGTTAAGAAAAGTAAGAAGAATAAAAGCTACATTTCAGCAGAGTTACCCCACAGCTCTTCACATATTCACTGCTTAAACAAATTCCTTGTTTTCCTTGATCAGAAAGCAGACTTTCTCTCTAAATTGTACATACTGCAAAATTTAGCTACAAGCAAAAATTTAACTATAAGGAAGAAAACAGAGAGATCGTCTTACTAAACTTTCCGGTTTCAAGGTGCTTGATCTTTGCTACACATTATAGTAAAATAATTGAAATGGGGCAGGGTTATTGAATGAAATGATCCTGTATCTTGGAGTCAAATAATTTCTTCTTAGACTAAGAGTCAATTTTATTTTGGGAGGGCCAGATCGGTGATAGAAAATAACCCATACACAGGCACCAGGGCATGTATCAGCCCAAAGACAGACAGTGAGTAGGAACAGTATGTACAGGAGACAAGGGAGAGAATCCTGACCTTCTGTGGGAAGGTTCTTGGGTCTGAGTCAGCACACCTTTTCAGGACCTGTAACATGTCCTCCCAGCCCTATTGTCAGCTTAAAGATACCACCCAACACCTTATTATCATTGTCCGTATGAGTCTGCAGTCAAGGAGGATAGGGACTGACTCACAAGGTGTTATCAGAGCATTATAAGGACATTAAACCACATGGAGGTAAAATTGTTACACATTGCTAATTCATAAAACTCAATGAAAATATTCAAAAACTTCACTGTATTCTCTGAGGTTGCTGTAATAAGCAAAGGCAACAATGAGGAAAACCAAATGCAAAGCCCTGAAGTGTCACAGAAATGGGCCCCATAGTATACATCAAACCCTATGACAGCAGTAGAGGCGAGTGATTAAGTTTGCAGATTAAGTGCCAATGAGCAAAACCAATCTTCCTTTCCCCTGAAATATGCCTTGATACTGACTCAAGCTGTTGAGTTATTGTGGGTTTTTCTTCCATTGGTTTCTTCTGTAACAGTCATATCAAAAGTTTAAAATCAACACAAACAACGGTTCCCATTTCCTCTTTTAATCCTTCATTTTAACCAACCCTCAATGAGCAGGAGCAACCAGCCTCCTTGAGGATTTGTAAAGGGGAATTCTATTGTGAGGGAGCTGTCCCCATTCTTTTTCAGTTGGTTAAAAATGATTTAAATCAATTAGGATCCAGAGCAGCACTGCCCATCTGTCTGTCTGTTGTATGCAGACACTCATAGGCACTACTGGGGTGGACAGGACAAGCAGGATGCTGCACTGCCCAAGTGCAGCCCATCATCAGGAAGGGGCCAGAGATGTGCAGACAAATAAATACAATAAGGACCATTTTGCCCTGAGGGACACAGGCAAGGCTGTGGAGAAGATGAGATTTGAGCTGAGTCTTCAGGGGTGAATTGGCCTTGTAGACAGGCAAATCAGCTGAGGGGAGAATGAGCAAAGGCAGTTACTAACAAAAGTGGATGAGGCATAATGAATGTTGGGTGTGTGGCTGGGGAGAGAGTGGGGTAAGGTTAGAACAGTGAGGTTTGAGAGCAGGCAGGTCCTGGGTGTGAAGAGGATTGGTCCTGGCTTAGGACTCAGACTTCAGGCCGAAGTTTACTAGTACAGGTCAAAACCTAGTGGCCTGGAATGTAACGCAGAAGCAGCCCAGCTCTCACTGGAGCCTGGTTTAGGATGGATGCCATTTCCTTGAGGCCTTGCCACTAGTGCCAGAAATTCCCAGCATTCCACTCACTCCTTGGAGGCCTTCTGGAAATGTGCACCTACAAGTTCCCTGAAAGAGGTAACACATGAACAGTTGACCGCAGCCCCTTGCACTCAGTGTCACACCCACAATCAGACACTTCTGGAGCTCAAAGGCAGGCTCTGATTTGAGGATGTCTGGATTCAAAGCCCAGTGCTTTCACTTACACTGACTCTCAGAGGCTGAGTGGCAGCAAGGGATGGATGTGTGAGGAGCTACAAGCAGAGTCTAATGTAGAAAACAGGAACTATGAGGGCAAATATATTCCTTACCTGGGAGCCTTTCACTCTCACCACACCACTTCACAGCACACTGCTCTAGAACAACATTGACCAACAGAAACATAATGTGAGCCATATATATATATGCAATTTAAAATTTTTCCAGTGACCCAGTTACAAAAAAAGTAAAAAGAAATAGTTTAAATTAATTTTTATTATATAATTTAAAATTAAATGTATTGAAAACTGTCATTTTTACATCTAAGTAATATAAAATTATTAAGCAGGTATTTCACCTTTTTGCTCTCTGGTCTTCAAAGTTCGGTGTGTATTTTACTTTTGCAATACATCTCAATTTGTACGAGCCACATTTCCAGTGGCCATTTCTGATTAGTAGCAGCTGCACTCTGTAAAATAATGACCTGTGTGACTGGACTGAAATAATAGTAATAGCTAGTATTTCTTGATTACCAGCTGAGAGAACTTAACTGATACTAAACTGGTGCTCATTCCTCCTCTGAAAATGAGAAGTAGTGACAAAACCTAACTTACTTTGTTGTGGGCAGTAAGTCGAAAGATCTAACTGAAGCTCCAGATAAGATTATTAGTCCTTTTGCCTTTGCACATGTAGTTTCCTTGGCATGGAATGCTCTGTCCTCTCCAACTACAAATCCTATTTGCTTTTTTAAGACCTTGTTCAAATGTTACCTCCTCTGTGTATTCTCTGAATTGCTCTTGGTTCTGAACCAATTTACCTTGTTTAGACCTCCATAATAGTGCTTCCTAGCTTGCTCTGTAATTGATTTCCTATCCATGTTCCCTGGTGAATCTAGGATTATTGCATTCCAGTTCTAAGATACAGATTTTTCAACTTTTTAACATCTTTGAAATGGGAGGACTTTGTTACAGCTGGCAGTGGTTTTTGCTTTTTTCTTGATGAGTTTTTTAACATGTAAGTGTGATTCTAATATATTGGTTTCATAAAATTTTGTACTTAACCTTTGTTTTCCCAGGCACTGGCCTCAGTAAATGCAATAAATGTGTCGAATATATTGAGACAGTAAATGTTTACTGCACTTGAGACATGTGTAAATTATTTAGCTGCCTTTCCTCTTAGATGGTAACCTGTGTATGCTCAGATACTGAGCCTTTTCATAGTACTAGGCTGGGCATCTTGTGAAAGGCCCAAATTTAATAACTGGTTTTTGAAAAATCCGTGTCTTTGAATTCCACGCAATGAAAGAAACCCCATCTCCCTCACTATAGCAGGATTGGGCTTTAACATCTCCTTCATCAAAATATCTGATTACTGCAACAGAAAGTAGAGCAGTTCAGTTAGACCCTTGGGTTGAGAAATGTGCACTTATGGGACCTGGGGGAAGAGAGCATTTCCCCTCAAAGCTGTGCGCTTCCTCAGAAACCCCAGAGAGCCTCCGAGTGGATCATCTTTCAAAGAGAAGAAGGGCTTTTAAATTTCAAGTGTTTTAACGAAACCTATATTTTTTTTAAATCTGAAAACTCCACTCTCAAATATACTGTTTCGCTCCTGTTTCTATGATAAACAAAAACATGTCAAAAAACTTTCACCATAGCCTGATAGACTTCCAATTATAGCCTGATAACATTAGAAGGTTAAAAAATATATATAATATTCAGTCTAAAAAAGGAGCAGAAGAATGGGATAATAGAGGCCTTTTAACTAGTATTATTCCCAAAGTTAGACCCTATCAGAAAGAAGGAATTTTAAAACACCAAAAATGAAGTGTCTGGAATGTACATAGAGTTTCTATAAGCAAATATTGAGTTTTAAGTCTTTGAGATTATCACAAAGCTGTTGTTTGAAGGTACACTTTGATTTTTCCTTGATGAGTGGATTGGAGTTCCTGCCAAGTAACAAAACTCATTTTATCTGGGGTGTCTACCCAATCAAATACATACCTATATCCCTCAAACTACCACTATCTCTCCTGAAGGGAAATCATGACTGTTCTAACTTTGGCAAGCAGTCCAAGCACCTGGAGTGAACTAAGAGTATGTGATTTTTATTGCCCCCACCCCAAAGAAAACACTGCTTTAGTAATACAATCAAAGTAAATTGCTCCCTGCCTTACCAAACTCAACCTGTCAGGTAGGCTCACAGTGTGAAGTCCCAGGAGGGGGCCTGGCTGCATTTGGGATGTAGGGGTTCCTGGAAGCATTTGCTAACCTAGACTCCTCTGATATCTCTTGCATCCTGGATTTGAAGGGAAAATCAATCACAAATTCTTTAACTTCCTGTTTTCCATTTCCTTCCTTTTCAAGTTCAGTTTAAATGAAACTACTCTGGTTGATGGACGGGAACGTATCAAATAAAAGCGCCCTCACCAGCTCCTCCTTCCAGATACTCCCACCTTCCTCCTGTCTTCTTCTCCCACATCAACATGTGTCCTCAACCAAGTTCTTGCTGGAGAAAATGCCTGCTGCTTGTCTCAAGATTCCCAAATTATAGCTACTGACAGGGCAAAGAACCACATGAATGTGATGCTGTTCAGGACAGGCCATTCCTGCTGCTTGTCTCTGATAATAGTCCACAGCTCCTATTCAGCAGACACCCACAGCTGAATAGAGAAAAGACATGCTAACAGTTCCAGTGAGGAGGATCCTATAGCAGAGGTCTGTGGTAGGAGAAAGAGGTGATCTTAATTCTGCCTATACAGCAGCTAGTCATCAAGGGCTTGCTGTGGACTCATGACACCTGACTCTGGGAAGCCTTCTCTTAAGTAGCTCTGTTGGCCAGTCTCTTTCTTCTTAGTTTAGCTAAAACAAAACTGAAACTCTTCCCCTTTGCCCTGGATAGTTTTACAGGAACTAAGGAAGGCACTAAGGAGGGACTGTACAAAGCACAGAAGCAGATGAGTTTACGGAGTCACAGATTTCTTATCTGACAGGGCTTCCTGGAGAATTAGCTTCCTTTTCCCCACAGCCACCCTCCATCAAAAAAGTCCGGATCCGTTGTGTACAATAAGATAAGCACATTTCCAAAGCAAATGGGCCCCTCTCTTCTAGAGATATTTCTTTCCCTTCATCCTGCTCTCATTCTTTGCCAAGATCTTGAGACTAATTTGAGGAAAACATGATCAACACTAAACCTACACATCTTAAGAAAAAAAAAAAAAGAAAAGAAAAAAGAAAAAAAGCTGTGGACTCAAACCCACAGACTTGTAACAAAATAACTGACTTACAATCATTGAACATATCAAAGTCATGAAAGTTAAGGAAAGAGAACTGTTTTAAAATGATAGGTGCTAAGGTGGGTGTAGTGGCATACACCTGTAATTCCAGCACTCAGGAGGCTGTGGCAGGAGGATCACCATGAGATCAAGGCCAGTCTGGACTCTTAGTGGGTTCAAGGTCAGCTCGAATTGCATAGTAAGACCCTGTGTCAAAAAAGAAAAAAAAAAAGGCAGATTTTAATGGGATATGACACCAATGGAAAGTACATAATTCTAAACTGGATTTTTTTTTTTGCTGTAAAGTACATTATTGGTAAAGATTGAATGGCATCAAAGATTAAAAGATAGCATCAAGCCAGTCTTAGTTTCTTGATTTTGATAGTTGTGAAGTTATGAAGGTCAATAACATTGTTTTTAGAAAATACACACTAAAGTATCCACTGGTGAGGGCACATCATGTTGATCCCTTATTCTCAAATGGTGCAGGAAAAAAATGTGTATTGTACTACTGCAACTTAAATTTGAGAGTAAGAAAAAAAGCAAAAACTACTATATATCCAGCAATCCCATTTTCATAAATCTAATCCAAGCACATATTGTTGAGAAGAAAGTACAATGCCGTTATTTTTTGCCAACCAAGATAAGACAATTCAAATGCCTATCATTAAGATATGAGTATTTCAAATATACACCCAAAAAGGAGTAAGAAATATTACTAAATACCACTAGGGAGTGATCAACAGGATGTAATAAGCAAAAAAAAAAAGCAAAATAGAAAATATTGTACATATATACATATGAATATATACATGTATACATACATGAATATATATGTATGCATAAGAACATATATATACATGCATGTGAAAGGAAATGTATGTAAAGTTTTAAAAACAAGCATTAGAAGAATAAACCATACTGTTTAAAAAAGGAGTACATGTAAGAGGAAAAAGTGTGGAAAAGACAATAGAAGCTAGACTATATTTGGAGGATTTGATTTGGGAATCATAAATATTTTGTGTCATTACCAAAAACATTTAAAAAATAGTCCTGGAAAATAAAATGAAACAAATTATCTTAAATGTGAGCACAGTTTACATAACCTTACTGAGAGGAACTATTCCAAATGATTTTACTTCAACTTGATTTCGGGTCCTGAGGGGATAAACCCTAGGAACAACGAGAATTACTAAAAACACTATTGTTGGGAATGTTGGTAGTTTTTCTGAAAGTTGTTTGCATATTTTCAGGCCATGTGATGAGACAAATGCATAGCTATGTGATAATCAAGGAGTGAAGGTGTTGGGGTTGGGGATGTGGCTCCATGGTAGAATTCTTCCCTTGCATGCACAAGGTCCAGAGTTTGATCCCCAGCACCACAAAACAAAAACAAAAAAACTGAAGGTGTTAAAATGTCTATAGTCCTGATTTTAAATAGGAAATATCAATATGAACTCATGACATTTTATATTAAAACATAAAGACACTTCCTAGCTCAGTGTACTAAAAAGACCTAGAAACAATAACCAATTCAATGAAGAAAACCTCAGTGCCCAGAATGAGCTCCAGGAAACTATTTCCCACAACAGAAACAAGGAACGGCTCCTTGGAGAAATAGTTGATTCTGCATCTAGTGCAGGAAATGGAACATTTTGTCATGCTAGATAACAAGAAAGTTATCAAAGACTAGTAGAATTGTGCCAAAAAGACTAAAGAGCCAAGATTCTACTGGTCAAAGATGAGCAAATTTGAGCATCAATCATGACTGCAAAATATTAAAGTGTGTTTAAATTGTGAGTTCATAGTGACTTAACAAGAGAATAGTCATTCCTTCTTTTAAAAATTTTAAAAAGTAAAACAGAAAAAAAGAATAGAAATGATGCAAAATTTCAAAAAAACAGTAGGAAATTAAAACTAGTTAATATGTTGCATATTGTTATCTTAGAAGTAGTTGTTCGCATTACAAGACCCAGGCAGGCCCTTCACCCCCAGGAAGTCTCCCAGAAAGCAGCATCTCGGCCTGTCTCTTTGGGACCCGAAACTCTCGGACCCATAGAGTGGCCTGGGCTGTTTGGATTGAAGGTCTGTGCAGACCTGCATCTCGGCGTGACTGTTTGGGACTGGTAGGCCTGCCCTTCATCCGCAGGGAACTGCCTGGAGATCGGCATCTGGGCCGGGTCTGTTTGGGCCCATAGCCCCGCCCTTCACCCCCAGGAAGTCTCCCAGAAAGCAGCATCTCAGGCTGTCTCTTTGGGACCCGAAACTCTCGGACCCGCAGAGTGGCCCGGGCTGTTTGGATTGGGAATATTGTGGAGACTGGCATCTTGGCCAGGTCTGTTTGGGACCGGGAACTTTTCAGAAACCAACATTCTGGCCTGACT